>OY992763.1:28512421-28715029 GCA_963921325.1 Logfia minima | reverse complement strand
GAAGGCCACGGGCATCTCAGAATCATCCGGAAATTGAAAGAAATCGCGAATGGTTTGCTCGGAGATAATAATTTCGCGATCGTTAACCCGAGAGATGATTCGCGTGAACTCTAGGTCTGAATTGACAGCAGCATTTACCCAAAATTCGGAGACCTGATCCCGATATATGTTGGTGGTAGCAGTGATCGCAGTGTATATGCGGGATCTGCGAAGAAAGGCAATCATCGGACGGTAAGGCGCCGCCGATTCCTTTTCGTCATCGAGAAAGGCCGAGACATTATGTCTCGGTTCCCAGAACAAAGCGTTAACGTGAGCCATATCTGAAATAAGACAATAAACTTGAAAGCCATTAGTCTCAACAATTAACATTGACAATTTTGAATTTAAAAATGTCTTGCGACACAAGCCTTGTGTCGCAGGATAGACAGCGACATAATGAGTTATGTCGCTATTTTGCAATTTAATCAAATTAATGATTTATTAGCGACATAAGGATTGTGTCGCACAAATGGAACAGCGACATAGTAGTTGTGTCGCAGAAATGGAACATCGACATAGCAATTGGTGCGTCATAAGGCAGCGACACAATGATTGTGTCGCTACATGACGAGCGTCATAAGACAGCGACACAAGAATTGTGTCGCTATATGAACAGCGTCATAAGACAGCGACACAATCATTGTGTCGCAGCAAGAAGCAGCGTCATAAGGACACAGTCTGCGACACAGTGCTTGTGTCGCAGCTTGTGTCGCAATGAAGAACACGATGAAACCCAGATTTGCAGTTGAACAAAATTTGGGGTTTACAAGTTTCAAATAGATCAAAACGTTCATTAACATCACAGGAACACTATTCAACAATAAATTCATGCATATAATCAGTTTAAGATACATAATTTTGCAAAACAAATAAAAACCTAAAAAGCCGAATGTTCAAAATTAAATGTAGGATGGAATACGCAATGAAAATTGTGAAATAAGGTACCTATGAGTGCGGATGAGTGAGGTGAACACGATTCAAGCAATGAAATGAACAGAAAATTCCAAACAAACACAGAAAAGTCGAAATTCACGTCGGGATGCTTGTGTCGTAGGATTTGAATTTGTTGTGTCGCTGATAATTAGATACTAATTACAGCGACACGAGGGTATTTATACCCCTGACATAAGGCAGCGACACAGTCTGCGACACAAGCGTTGTGTCGCTGACATGGCAGTTCAAATAGGCGACATAGTAGTGCGACACAATGGTTGTGTCGCTTGGCCACAAAGTATGCGCCACAAGTCTTGTGTCGCAGGATAGTCAACACAAATAAGCGACACAAGCCTTGTGTCGCAGAAGTCAATCAAGGGTTCACGTTTTCTGAAGATTTTTGTATTTGTAACACTTAGCGAACAAGGTACATAAAACAAATATCAGAATAATAAATAAACAGCAAAGAAAATGCTTTGAAAAGTGTTGATTTAGGGATCATATTAGAAAGACATATTCGCAAGACAATATTAAATTTTAATTCGATTATCATTATACGTGTCCAAATTTAAATTTATCAAGTAAAGTAGACAAGCCTGAGAAGCAATTTGTAACAAGACGATTATCGGTATTGTTTGTCCACTTAAACATATAACACACTCAACTTCAAGCTTAGCAGTTATTATTAGAGTGAATCAATCTCTGTGACTCCCACATAGATATACTCCTAGTATCAAGACAGGCCCAAAACTTTGATTGGTTAGAGAAAGCATTTGAATTTAACATTTTTAAGAATCAAGCCAGCGGTGACAGGTCTGTACATACATACAACAAAGCGACTTAATCTTGATTCAGGTTTAAGCAAAAAACCAGACTTGGTCAAACCTTTTGGCGACCTTGTAAGGTGTCTTTGATTTTATAAGACATTAAAGTACATTGACTTTTGTTTGCTTACTGTTTGAAAGTATACTGACTGAGACCAGGTCTGTACGGATGTACAACAAAGGAAACAGACAGCATAAATCCCCAAATGTTGTCAGATACAAGCTCAGGTTAATAAAAGTATGGCAAGCCGATACATAGGAATTAAGACACATTGTCATACATCAGATGTTGAGCATCACAGAAGAATAAACACAAATTAAAGGATTTCTTAGTTGCTCAAAGAAGAGTATGAGAATGTCTACCAATACATCGTGCAGTGATACAGCTGATTGTAAGGACATGTTTAACATATACGAGATAAACCTACTGATACATCAAGAATAAAACTTAAGATTGACGTTTGAGGGGTGTCTCCTAATGTACTATCATATCCCTAGAAAACACAAAGAGTGGCTATTGCAACTAAACGTCTTTCGCAAATGTTGCAACGTTGCTTTTCTTTAATGCTAGAAAACACAAAGAGTGGCTATTGCAATACTACCCTTTTTTTTTTTTTTTTTTTTTAGTTAAACAAGCTTAGGAACATAACATACTAAGGTCACAAATATTACTTTTGAAGTTGAAAGAAACGTAACCCTATCATGTTGACAAGCTCATCAAAACGAGCGCGGGAAAAGGCTTTAGTGAACAGATCGGCATTCTGCTTAAGGGTATCTATTTGGACCAGATCAATTAGGTGTTTTTCATAACAATCACGAATGAAATGAAACCTAATTTCTATGTGTTTGGTCTTAGAGTGTTGGACAGGATTACGAGTAATACATATAGCAGCAATATTATCTATATGAATAGGAGTCATAGTTAAGAGTAAGCCGTAATCGCGCAACTGGTGTTGTATCCAAAGAACCTGGGAACAGCAACTAGCAGCAGCAATGTATTCAGCCTCTGCGGTTGAGGTAGAAACAGTTGTTTGCTTTTTGCACTGCCATGATACGAGCCGAGGTCCAAGAAACTGACATCCACCAGAAGTGGACTTCTTATCCATATTGCATCCCCCATAATCCGAGTCCGAGTAAGCAGTGAGCGCGAAGGTTTTCTCATTAGAATACCAGAGACCAAGAGTTGGTCTACATTTGAGATAACCAAAGATTCGCGTAACTGCCTTCATGTGAGACACCTTCGGTTTAGCCTGATACCTAGAACAGAGAGATACTGCAAAGACAATGTCCGGACGCGATGCAGTGAGATACATCAGAGAACCAATCATAGATCGGTAATCTTTTTCCGGACAGACCTCTTCATCTTCTGCTGGACCAAGGTGATGATTCAGCTCTAAAGGCGTCCCATAGGATTTACAGTCAGTCAAGTTATACCGCGTAAGCATGTCATTGACGTACTTGGACTGATGAATGTAAATCCCTTTAGCAGATTGCTCGACTTGTACGCCCAAGAAAAAGTTCAGCTCCCCCATTGCACTCATTTCAAATTCTGACTTCATGATCCGCTCGAAGTCGCGACACAGTTCATCCTTGGTGGAACCAAAGATGATGTCATCCACATAAACCTGTACTAATAACAAGTCCTCCCCTGCATGCATGATGAAGAGAGTATTGTCGATCGTTCCGCGTACAAAACCATTCTTCAGAAGATGAGTCGCAAGCCGTTCATACCAAGCTCTAGGAGCTTGATGAAGACCATACAATGCCTTATCCAGCTTGCAGACGTAGTTCGGATGAACAGAGTCTTCAAATCCAGGCGGCTGTTTGACATAGACCTCTTCAACCACTTGACCATACAGAAATGCACTCTTAACGTCAAGCTGGTAAACCCGAAATCCTTTGAATGAAGCGTACGCCAGGAAAATGCGGATGGATTCCAAACGAGCAACCGGAGCAAATACTTCATCATAGTCCAAACCTTCAATTTGAGTGAAGCCCTGGACCACTAGACGTGCTTTGTTGCGAATTACCACGCCCCGATCATCCTTCTTCACACGATATACCCAGCGAGTGCCAATTGGATGAACACCCTTGGGTAAAGGCACCAAAGTCCATACTTGCAGCTTGTTGAATTGTTGAAGCTCTTCCTGCATAGCTTCAACCCAGTATGGATCCTTTAACGCATCAGCTGTCTTCTTCGGTTCTACTTGGGAGAGAAAGCATTCTTCAATTTTCGAAGCAAGACAAACAGGATCAGTGACGGTAATAGGAGACGGTGTCAACACAGATTGTTCAGCAGCAGCAATCTGTCTTCTCGTTAAAACACCTTTGTTTAAATCACCAAGAATGGCATCAACTGGATGTGACACATTTATCCGAGAACTCGGAATTGCAGCTGGAACGATGATAGAATCAAGGTTTGTGGAGTCAGCTTCAAGTTCGAGTTGAAGTGCCGGTAAATCTTCAAGGTCAGATGCAGGTGATTGAACAGAATCCTCAAACATTTGTTCCTCATCATTTGTAGGATCAGGAACATTCTCAGTAACGAGTGGATGTGGAGTCTCACAAGTAGCAGCAAGAGCAGTTGCTGGTGTTCCTGTAGGTGGTGGAGGAACAGAGATAGGTGGTGTTTCAGAAGCGATGTCCAGCCCATGAAGTAGTGTCACTATATCCTCTTCTTCATTTTCTTCAGGAATATTGAAAGAATCAAACAGTGTTTGATAGTCAAACAAATATTCGGGTCCCTTCCCCTGAGGGTTGTCAGTGTAATGGAAAAAGGTGACTTCAAAATGTTCTTCCACACGCTTGGTCACTGAGTTATACACGCGTTTGTTTGGTGAGTTATTAGAGAATCCTAGAAAAACACCTTCACAAGATTTCTCACCAAACTTAGCAATTCGTTCTTTGGTGTGCATAATAGTGCATAGACAGCCAAACGGTTCAAGAAATTGTAGATTAGGCTTTATGTTGTTGAACAATTCATAGGATGTCTTGTTCTTCTTCTTAACCGTTAATACCCGATTTAGAACGTAGCAGGCCGTATTCACAGCTTCGGCCCAGAAGGTGATTGGAAGCTTAGAGTCAGATAACATTGTACGTGCAGCCTCAATCAAGGTTCTATTCTTACGTTCTGCAACCCCGTTCTGCTGTGGAGTCCTTGCGGCACTGAATTGGTGTTCAATACCATTACTCAAGCAGTACAGTTCCATAATCGAGTTTTTAAACTCTGTACCGTTATCACTCCTAATTTTCTTGATTCTCAAGTCACAAAGATTTTGCAGTTTATCGAATAGATAAATGAGAATCTCAGACACTTCATCCTTGGTCTTCAGAAAATAAACCCAAGAAAAACGCGAATAATCATCTGTCACAACTAAGCAATAAGAAGTACCTCCCAAACTCTTCTTTCTGACAGGCCCGAACAAATCCATGTGCAAAAGCTCTAACGGCTTCTCAGTTGAATTCACCATCTTCGGTCTGTGAGACTTCTTGTGTTGTTTGCCCTTTTGGCATGGAACGCAGTGATCATTTAAACCAAAGGATTGTTTGGGAACACCTCGCACAAGATCATTCTTGATCAGGTAGTTCATCTTGCGAAAGTGCAAGTGTCCCATACGTTTGTGCCATAATAACGATTCTTTTTCGGGAGCTTTAGAAAGAAGACAAGTGAGCTGTGTAGTTTCCACAGTACTCATGTCCAGAATATATGTGTCTCGCTCCCGAGGTGCCCTTAGTAGCACCCATTCTTCAGGGATCACAAATCCCGGCTTCAATATACAACATTCAGTGTCTGTAAAAGTAGTAGTGTACTTTTTATCGCACACTTGAGAGACACTGAGGAGATTGTGTTGTAATTGCTCCACAAAATTTACCTTCTCAAAGCTTACCATTCCATTGGTAAGCGTACCTTGACCAGAAATAACTCCCCCTTTATCACCAGCGAAGGCCACATAACCTCCATTGAAAGCATGAACTTCAGATAAAAGAGAAACATCACCGGTCATGTGCTGAGAACAACCACTGTCGATATACCATTTACTATTCTTTACAGATTCAGGTTGCTGCGGCACCACAAACAAGGTACATTAGTTTGAAATGGAGACCCAAGCCTTGATAGTCTTGGGTACTCCAGTAACATCATCAACAATGACCACATCAGTCAAAACTTTGTTTTCAAAAAGTTTAGACTGATGAGGTATTGTTAGATGTAGAATCTTTGCAAGATTCCTTAATCTTCCAAACTTGTTTTGGTTTGGATGCTTGCAGGTTAACAACTTTGGGCTTTAAGTTTTGCAAAGTATTTTGCTCAACTTTGTTGACCTTAACAGCTAGGATAGTAGGCTTAGAGTATTTCATTGAAATAGGCTTCTTTGAAAGTTTTTTAAGTTTTGAAACTTGAGAAACATGTTTCCCAGACTGTTTCTTTGCAAGCACATGACAATTATTTATCAAATGACCTTGCTTCTTGCAGTAGAAGCAAGATCGTTGCTCAAAACAAGATTGAGATTTAGGAACAAACCGATGAGCTCGACCAAAAGAAGCATGAGTTGAACAATCACACTTGTGTGAGCATTCAACAACAGCAGATGCTTTAGTTGAAATTTTAGAAGATTTATTTAATTTAATCGTTTTAGAAACAATCTTCTTTTGAGGTTCAGCCATAGCTTTACCTTTTCCTTTTGTTATAGCCCGTTCTCTTTGTTCGATAGTAATTATATGATTTTCAGGCTTGACGTTTTTCTTAACTGGTCGATACTCTTGATCAGTTATATCCTCAATTTCAATTTCCTCTTCAATAATACGAGGAAGCACAGAAAGAGTCTTTCCTAATTTAGGCTCAACTATATTTTCAGATTTAATAAGTTCAGTCTGATGAAGCTTGGCCTTAATAGTTTTAACTTTCTCAACCTTTTGAGTCTTACTTGTTTCAGACTCACTAGTATTAGCCCTAATAGGCTCAGGCCTACTAGTTTCAGGTTGTTCACATGCAATGATGACATTTTCAGCCTTAACTAGCTCAGGCTTACTTATATTGATGCTCACAGTTGGTTTGACAGTTTTAACATCTATCTTAGTAAAGATAGGCATCATATCATTGACATTATCCCTAACAGGCATAGGTAAATAATCTTTAGGAGGTGGGACTTGATGAAAACCAAGTCCTGCCTTACTCTTAGTATCAGTCCTCTGTGCCTGTAGGATCTCATCAAAGATAGAGAGGATGTGGAAAAGTTTGAAAGCTTTTTCTTCAAATTTAGAACTTCAGTTTGAGATTCAACAAGTTCCCTTTTAACAGATGATAGCATATCAACATAGCTACCAATTTCATCTTGTTGTTCAAAAATTTTAGCTTTTAGTTCCTTTTTCTCTTCCAAAACAGCTTTTAACTTTTGACCACTGGCCTTATCACTGTCCCGTAACATATTATTTGTTTCAGTTAAATTTTCTATGACAGTGTTAAGGCGTGTGGTATCCTTTTTATACCTATTTAGCTGGTTAGTTAATCTAATGCATGATACACAAGATAAGGGTTCATCATGTACCTCATGCACTTCAGCCATTAGTGCCCGTTCTGTATCATCTTCATCTGGATCAGACCATTCCCAAGCATTGTTGGAAAGCAGTAGCGCAGCGGAAACCATCGCTTTTTCATCAGATCTGGTCTTCTCAGATGAGTTGGACTGAGAGGGCTTGGACAAACCAGAAGGTGGATTCTTCTTTCTGTCACATTCACGAGCAAAGTGTCCATAGTTGTGACACTGATACCATTTTACCTTGCTCTTATTGAAACCAAGACCCTTCTCTTCTGGATCAGTGACGTTCTTCCTCCCAGTCTTTTTCAAGAAATTTTTGACGCGTCTTGTGAGCATAGCCATGCTCCACTTCAAATCCATTCTTTCAAGCTCTTCTTGATCGATTTGACTGAAATCTTCTTCAGTCATATTCACAGTGCTGTTCTTGTTTGATAGGAAATCATCATATGCTGACAAGAAAGCGGTGAATACAGCTGCATGTTCCTCAGCAACTGCAGGAGATGCTCCTTTAAGATTGGAGTAAGTACCACCCCCACTAGCAGAGTTTGTGGTAGTATATCCAAAACCACCAGATAAATTAGGAGCACCAGAAGCCCCAGAGAAGAATGCAGCCCCAGCAGCTTGAGTCGCTGCAGCAGGAACATCCACACCATATAACATGGGATTCTGAATATGTGCAGTAGCCTTGGTCTCCTTCTTCTGCATGTCCAAGAGGTTAGCAGCAATCTGTCCAATTAGATCATCAAGCTCCATATCCATTATATCCTCGTCTTTTTCCATCAGCAGCACGCGTGTATTCCATTTCTTTGGTAATGAACCCAGAAGCTTCTTGTTTACATCAGTTTTGTCGAGATTTACTCTACCCTCAACCAATTCACTTACGAGCTGAGAATATCGACTACACATATCTTCCAGAGACTCAGTAGGTAACATGTCAAAGACCTCAAACTGTTTCTTAACCAGATCCATTTGATTTCTTTTGTACTGATCACTACCACCACATTTCTTCTCAAACCCTTTCCATAAATCATAAGCGGTCTTGTGATGGCGTAGTTGTCTCAAGATCTGTTGAGGTAAGGCCATAGTAATCGCAGAATAGGTCTTTCGTTCGGTATCGAAGGCCTTACGCTCTTCAGGAGTCATTGATTTGATGGACTTTTCAGGAATAGGTCCATTAAATATACCGGTTCGAACAGGACGTTCATATCGTTCTTCAAGATAGATCAGCATCTCAGCATCGTTGAAAGATACAAAAGCTTCAAACCGTTGACGCCAGTCTAAGTAGTTCATGCCCGTAGTGTACATCGGTGGTTTGTTTGTAGAACCCACCTCACTTGAATGCTTCAGTATTGCTCCAACCTGTTGAAGTGAAGTAGAAGTAGACATGGTAATGGACTCGAAAGACTTTTCAAAAAATTTTGAAAAACTAAAATATGCGACACAAGCGATATGTCGCAGAGGTTATGTCGCAAAAAGACTAACAGCGACACAATGATTATGTCGCAACTGATCAGACAGCGACACAAGTGTTATGTCGCAGGTTCTGTGTCGCAGTATTAAGGTCGCTGAAGACCTTGTGTCGCAACACTATGTCGCTGAATTAAGGTCGCTGAAACCCTATAGCGACAAAATATTATGTCGCACACTGTGTCGCAAACACGGCGCTGTCAGTACGAACAAGCCTCAAAAACACAGATTTTCGAACCCTAAATGTTTTTTATCCAAAAACCAATAAAGATACAGCTTTCTAGGTTCAAAAACACTACAAAACAACTATATAGCACCAATAAAGAAGATCAAACACTAATAAAATGTCAAATGATCAAGAAAATGCATACAAGTTTAACCAAATGATTTGAAACCACTATCAATCATAGATATTGGCTCTGATACCAATTGTGGATCCCATAAGGGTGATCTTTACTCAAATCATAAGGTTAATGAAGACAAGGAGACAAAGCAAAAGATATAAAGTTTGTATTAAATGATAAACAAATGAGAACAAAACTTTATATTCCTCAATCCCCACTATATTCTCTCAAATTGAGTGTAGCAGCCAAAAATAGAGAATAAAATGATTGGAAAATGTCTTACCCTAAATATCTCTAACAAGGGTATTTATACTAAACTGTCTGGCCGTTCTGCGACACAAGCCTTGTGTCGCAGAGATCACTATTGCGACACAAGCACTGTGTCGCAACTACAACTAGTGCGACACAAGCACTGTGTCGCAGTACACAGAAAATGTAATTATTCTAAGTCTATTACATATACAGACACAGTACAGACTTGACCAACTGACAGACACTCTAATATGTATCAACAATATAAAAACAAAGCATATTAGTTAATAGAATCGCGTTATAATCTTGAATTAATCGTATTGAGGGATTCCGCACCTTAATACTATAGATAACAGAGTTATCGAACCAAGATCAGTGGACTTACAATTGGTATCAGAGCTTTCGGGCTAAATACATTGTGGTTTCAAGATTTTAGTCGATATAACGTGTGATTTCGGGTTGTTTTTAGCACTCTAAGTACTTTTTACGACCAAAATCAATCTCTGGACATTTTTAGGTTTGTTTACGACCGAAATCTTCTGATTTATTCGTGAAAATACCTAAAATTTTCCATTCTCGGATTTTTCAGCCGTTTCGCGAGTTGAAATTAGGGTTTCAGCTAAGTTCTGCGAATTGAGCTGCGAACCAAAATTACTTGCGAAACAAGTTCCTCTGCGAACCGAGTTCATCTGCGAATTGAGTTCCCCTGCGAACTGAGTTCATCTGCGAACTGAGATTACTTGCGAACTGAATAGTGTTGCGAACTAAGATTAACTGAACTCGCAAAACAATATGAATTTTGGACTTCTACGATGTCTGACTTAAGAAAGATGATTGAGATGGATCACGAGATTGGAAAATCTAGCTCCGACTTGAGGATTACCATGGATGGAAGGACAGGTTTGAATCATAATGTAGATTCCATGACTTGTCAATCTGGATGTGTATCAAAAATGGATACACTGCACCTACTGATGTTGTTGAAAATGCTACTATGGTTGTACCCTATCATAGGATGAATGATAACCAGAAGAAAGAATTTGAAATTGAAAATAAGGCTCATTCCTCAATTTAAATGATTCTTCCTAAGGAAATCTGTGAGTCCCCTTAGGGCTCGGATCTACGGGGTAATCACGTTTATATGAGTGCGGAATCCTCACATAAGCATAAACGATAACAAACGAGTAACACAAATGGGTAATTATCACTTTTATTGAATATTCGAACTTACACAGGTATATTCGAACTTACACCTCCGAACCTAACTCAGAAAAACCTCCTTTTCTGAAGTATTCGGACTTGTGTATTTATAGGCAACTAAGTTCGTACGAACCTACTAAGTTCGCACGAACTTAGGCACTTTCTAAGTTCGTACGAACTTACTAAGTTCGTACCTATTCTAAGTTCGTACGAACCTACATGTTCGTACGAACCTACAAAATACACAGACAAAACTTAAGTTAACGATTACAATGATTAACAAAATGACTTCTAAACCTAAATATTACAAACTAGAAGCTGTTGTCACAAAACATGCACCAACAGACTCCCCCTTGACAATAGCTCTAGTTTCGATGCACCAACAGACTCCCCTTGACAGTAGCTCTAGTTTCACCAGAGATGTTGTCACCTAAGTAGTCTTCGGTCTTGATTCTGTTAAGCTCTTTTGTCTTCTTGCATAGAACACCTTTTCCACAAAGTCTTCAACACCCTCTGACATCTTCAATCTTCATGTCTCTAACTATCTCTAGCTTCTGACATCTTCATCGAAACATGTCATACACCCTCAACAACTCTTGTAGTTTCCGAGTCACCTTTAGGAATTTCATCTTTTTCAGATCTTAACTCCTCTCGGTCTATCACTACAATTTACCTTAAGATATTTCTTCATTTTCTGAACTAGACTTCTGTAGGTATTCTCTAACTCAGATTTATCACTATTAAACTTGTCAGTTCAATGGTATCTCTCCCTGTTAGATTAACTAGACTCACCCTTAACCTGTTCAAGCATACCAAGTCTTCCAGTTGAAGAGTGTGGCAGCTCAAATTGGTTTCTGGGATCATCGTCTATGTCTCTGTCTCAACACTTACTCTTTACAACCAGTCTTCACCCCCTGCCAGGCTTCTCCCCCTGAGTTGTTGTGCTCTTCAACAAGGGATCTCCGCCTAAGCTATGGTGAAATAGTTGTAATAGGCTTGGTTGGAATTGTTGTTGTAATGTGTAGGTGGTGATGGTTGTGGATTAGGCAGTCGGCTTACTAATGATAACCCCACTAGACCTGTCTTCTTGTTGGACCGTCTAGTTAGTATCATTACCAGAATCAGCACCATCATCTTGCAATTTATAATCATCGTCTTCATTTAACTTATATTTTCCTTTATCCTTAGTAAAACAAGACCCTAAGTGAGATCCAAGTTTTATTAGATCTAGATGCATCCAACTCTTTGGAATATCATCGTCATCATTACTTTCATCATCACTTTCGGTCTGTTTACACGTAAACCCCCTATATCCTCCTCGAATTTAGATCTTCTAGCTTAAATGCTTTGTCATACCATACCTAGACTTTGAATTAATCGCATTCGAGTTGTTTCTCCAATCATATAGGTAAACAATCAAAAGTAATAATCTCCCCATTTGGTAAGAACTTAAATTTGTACAAATGAAAAATAACTAAAAATAAACAAACAAATATGAAATTATTCATATTAAAAAGTACATTCTTTTTGTGAGAGTCACTGTTACGAAGATCATATTAGCCATGATGTAGACTATACACAGTTAGGAATTATTTTATTCCTTGGTTATTATGTATGTAATTTATAGTTCAAGACGATTATTGGTATTGTTGTCCACTTAAGCAGTCAACACTTAGAATTTACAAGTACACGTTTGATGTTAACGATTATCTATGTATCTCACATTTGATATACACTTAGAATCGAGAAAGTCCAGAATTCCATGTAATAGATGCTTTTAATTTGAATTTCATCTCTAAAGTCAAGTCTTTTATATTAAGAGCAATGTACTTTTGTACATGTGAAGAGACTAGACTAGGGTTAGAGCCGAACAAATCTAAAATCAAACCAGAGGTGACAGGTCTGTACTTTCGTACAACAAAGCGACATAGTTTGACTAGAGACCTTGAAAACGGTATTCTTGTTTCTTGGTCGAGTTTGCTCTATTTTTAGGATACACTGACTGAGTCTAGGTCAGCATGTTTCAAGATGTTGCAGAAGAAACAGTCAGTGAACCCCCCAGATGAGTTGGTTTTTATTTATCCAAAAACATGTATTCAGGTACAATCTATCTCCTAAGAATTAAGACTTAATGTCATACATCAAAATAGAAATTGCGCAAAATAATCGTATAATTTAAGGTTTATTGGGTACTTGAAAACCATTATGTCGTATGCCTACCAATACATAGTATGATGAAGCTATTAGTTGCGTTTATATTTAAAGTACTTTTTACTGTGTATGTACTACATCTAAAAGCCACACATATAGAAATGTTCTAGGGCATGGGTAATGTTTTCATCATTTCTTCGCGTCATTACAGTGACACTCATTTTTTTTTATAGTTTTTCAAAACTAACTAAAAATCCTAAGAAATAAAGATAGATAAAAGTTCTTAAGGGAGATATGTTACTCATGATTGTTAATCCAGCGATGAGAACTAACAACTCACAACTTGATTTATCAAAAAGCCTTACCAACAAAATCAACTAGATTATCATCCTAACTTTGATCTTATCTCCCCCTCAGCCGCTACGTCTTCTGCTGAACTTGTAGCCTATGAAGTTTGTGTTCCTGCACACTAGATAAAAATCATCAATTACAAAGGGGGACCCAAGCCACCACTGACTTGGATCGACCATTGTCATCAACAAAAGTAAATTCCTTCAGATATCCGTCTTGCCTTTTAGGTGACGTGGATACTCTGGAATTCTCAGTTGTTGGAGAATGGAAGGAACTACCACTAGCCCTTCTATCCGGAGACTTTTAGAAAAGTCTCTGATTGACCGGCCTTTGGTTTGAAGAAATATCTAACCCTAGATTTATAGTTATAATGAAAATTTCCATTACTGCTATCCTGGTTAGAAAAACTTTTGTTGGGGTTGTTTAAACTTTTTGAAGGTTTCGACCGAAATGATTTTTCACTTGAGCTTCCTGTTTCAGGAGAACTGCTCCTTGGACTATTATTTGTCGAAACTTTTGATTTCTTATATGGACACACACTTGCTACATGTCATTTTTGATGACACATGAAGCACGAACGCTTCTCCCAGGCTTTCTTTTGAGCCTTGAGAATCGCTTGGTGTTCCAATTCGGTTTGTTTACCTTTTTCATTTCTAGTCTCATCTTCTATTTTAGGTCTAACAAACTCAAGTTTAGTTTCTGACTCCTCATTGGTCCCTGACACAGCTCTCTCTGACTTGGTCGACTTGGTGAAGTCTACCATCTCAGAGACTGTTGATTGATTGAAAGAGTCATTGACAGTTGACAGCTCAGTTTCATCAGATGTAGAATTATAATTATGATTAAATGGAGGAGGGGTTTCAGTGTAACCCATTCCCCTGTAATCACTGGGCTGTTTATGAACACTTAGTAGATTATCTAAAGTTTCGATTGAAAATCTTCTTAGTTCTAGTTTTCTAATAAGATCTGCAATCCTAACCTTAGTGTCTACTAGTTCTTTTTCTTTATCTGAAGACTGCGTAGTTAAATCCAAAGCATGCTCATGAGCTAAGTCAATTATTTGACTCTGCTCGTTCACTCTGTCTTTTAAAACTTTTAAATCCTCTTTATCAGATTTAGCTGTATTAACTAACTCAGAGTTTCTAAGTTTTAAAATTGTGTTTTCTTCTTTTAAAGCATTTAGCTGAACCGTCTTCATATTAGATGATTCAATCAAATTCTCAGCCTGCTCTGCAAAGTTAGTACATAAAACACAAGCATTAACTACATAGTCTAAGTTTAGAATAACCTTATGCTTCTCAGCATCCATGTTGGCCATATATGCAATGAAGTCCTTTATACTCATAGTATCAGTTGACTCCAATCTTATAACCCTGGTCTCTGAAGCAGGTAACTCTCTCTCAGTCTTCTTCCCACTAGGACCCTTTTGATCTGCCTCATTAATTTTGGTCACTAATTCCTGAGGCTCTTCAACAAGTGTACTCCTATCATATGAACCGTCATGTGTTTGAGTAACCAATGCTCTGGAACGTATCCTATTCCTTGAGTATTGATCACTAGTAGATGTCCCTTGATGTGAGTCATCCCTACTTTCTTTGATCTGTGCATCAACGTCAAATCTTTTCTCCAGAGCTACCCATAGCTCTCTAGAAAAGTGGTAACGTTGTTTGAAGGTATACCTAATTTCATCAGGAAGACACTTGATGATAGCAGACAACGCCTTGTTTTCTGCATCATACATCTTTTTGTCTGCCTCCTTCATAGTTGAATACGAATAAAACCTACGTTTCCCTTTGAATTCATAAGAAGGTAAATCATACCCTTCAGTGATACAGATCCACATATTGATGTCAGTGAACTTTACAAATGATTTAAATCTATCTTTCCACCCGAAGTAATCTTCAGCTGAAAGCTTTGGTGGTGAGGTATGATCCATTTCTATCATTTTGTTCATATTTGACATCTTGCAAGAGTGTATACGGATATGAGGTAAGTTTGTAGTAGAAAGTCAACTAACGTCAAGTTCACTTAACACACACAATTTCCCTCCAAAATTTCTCGAAAATTTACCGAATAAAATTTTAATTTTCTCAAACCAAAGTTAAACAATGGTAAGCCTAAATTCAAGTTTTAGTGAAACAAAATTTTTTTTTTTTTATTTTTTCGAATTTAAGAAGGTTAAGTTCGTACGAAGTTAGGAATTTTCGAACTTATAAGTTTGTACGAACTTAGTATGTTCAAAAAAAACCTAAGTTCGAAGGATAGGTTTGTACGAACTTACAGCTCATTGACAGCTGTAAGTTCGAAGGCTATTCTGGGTAAGTTCGTACGTACCTTTCTAGGTTCGTACGATCTGCTGCTGAAAAACTCAAATCTGAAATGTTCAGATCTGGGTTCGTTTCAACCTGCAAATTCGAATCCACTCAGTATAAAGTGATCTATAACACCTATGGATGTCAAAAACTAAGTTTCTAACCTCAAATCTTTTGTATTCTCTCGTTTCTTTAAGGTTTCTTTACCCCGAAGCAACACGAACAAATTCGAAGGCTCTAATACCATTTGTGAGTCCCCTTAGGGCTCGGATCTACGGGGTAATCACGTTTATATGAGTGCGGAATCCTCACATAAGCATAAACGATAACAAACGAGTAATACAAATGGGTAATTATCACTTTTATTGAATATTCGAACTTACACAGGTATATTCGAACTTACACCTCCGAACCTAACTCAGAAAAACCTCCTTTTCTGAAGTATTCGGACTTGTGTATTTATAGGCAACTAAGTTCGTACGAACCTACTAAGTTCGTACGAACTTAGGCACTTTATAAGTTCGTACCTATTCTAAGTTCGTACGAACCTACAAAATACACAGACAAAACTTAAGTTAACGATTACAATGATTAACAAAATGACTTCTAAACCTAAATATTACAAACTAGAAGCTGTTGTCACAAAACATGCACCAACAGAATCAATCATCAGCTGTAGTCTTTTCATACTGCTAAAGAGCTCTGGGTAGCTCTTGAGAAAAGATGTGAGGGTAGTCCACAAGTTAAGGCTGGCAAGAAGAATCTTCTGAAAAAGCAGTTTACTGTGTTTAAAGCTTTTAGAGAAGAAGATCTTGAAGTATACACCACTAGATACTACCATCTATTAAGTGAGCTAGATGATCATGAGATTTTCTATTCTGATGTGGAGAAAACCGACAAGTTTATTGAGGGTTTACCTTCCAAATGGGAAATGCATGGAATTATGCTCAAGGATAATGATGAGCGATATGCTGTAATGACTCTTGAGCAGGCTATAGATAAGCTCAGAGGTTATGATTTCACTAAGAAAATGAGAGAGACAAATTATGATCAATTGTAGAATCCTGGATTATATCATGGAAAGTCTATTCTCTCAAATGTTTCATCCAGTTCTACCACTGCTCTCTTAGTTGGTGAAACTGATGAAAATGGTGAAATGGTGACTGAGGATTTGTGCTTTATTGCATCATCTGGAAGCCAAACAAAAGGGAAACTCACTGAGAAGTCACCTCAAGAGCATCATAAGATGCCTATGAGTGTGAAATTTGCTGAACAACAACTATCTGTTCTTGCTTCTTTTGTTGCTTCCTATGAGAATTATATTCAGGGGAAGATCAATGATCCAGCTGTGTTTGATAAGGATTATGATCAGATTAACCCTGATGACCTTGAAGAAATGGATCTTCAGTGGCAACTAGCAATGGTGTCAAGAAGAGTTAAAAATTTTTTGAAGCGTACTGGTAGAAGGGTAGTAGGAAATCGACCAGGGTTTGACAAATCCAAGGTTAAGTGTCTTAACTGTCAAGGTTATGGACACTTTGCTCGGGAATGTCAACGACTAAAGGTTGATATTAGTAATGGAAGACAAGACTCGGGAAATAATTTAACTTCCAAAGTCTTGGTGGTTCAGCAGATGGATGGTTCTTATGATTGGTCTACTCAGTTTGAGAAAGCTCTTATGGCTGAAATAGATGATCAAGAGAAACCTGCTGAATCTACATCCTATATGCCAACTGATGTGGAATTTCAATTTAAGGTGCCGGAGGTAGAAGTCAAAGCAAGTGATGAAGATGTGCTCTACATCAACTCAACTAAAGATATGAGTCCTGATGAATTTGTCGCACATATGGCTGATGTTCAAACGGACAAGAAAAGAGTATGTCTTAACATTTTTACTCTTGCTGATGTCTGTTATTTAGTTAATAATTTGCAATCTCAAGTTAGTATATTTGTCGAATCACATAAAACCTTGACATCTGAACTTGAAGTAGCTAAAAGTGATGTACGTAGGTTAAGTGAGGATAAACTAGCATTAAAAGAAAAGATTAAACTTGATGCTTCTAATAGAACCAATCTAAGAGATATCATAAATGAACAATGTGTTAAAATAGATGGGTTATATTTGAATTTGAAAGACTTAAATCAAAGTATTGCTAGTAAAGATAAGGAGTTATCTGAGTCTAAGATGAAGTTGATTGAGTTAAATCGTAAGTTTGAAAGTTATAGGACATCTTCCTTAACTTTAGATCATATAATCAGTACTCAACGTAGTGTAAAGGATGTGACTGGTTTAGGTTACAGTGATGTACCCCCACCTTTTAATTCAAATTACACTACTACTTCTGTTGACTTAGAAATGCCTGATGTGAATACTGAACCTGAGGAACTGTTATCTAAAAGGTCTGAAATTTCTGAAACACAGAAGGATATTGTTAAAGATTCATCATCTGACATTAGTAAGAACAAATCATTCACTAAAGTACATTTTGTCTCGAGTGAAATGATGGTTGATACTAAGGTAAATGATGAGTATATTAAGAAACAAGATAATCCACCTTTAATGTTTTCAGCTCAGACTAAGAAAGAGGGTGAAAAAGGGGTTAAGTCACGTAAGCAGATGTCTTGCTTCAAGTGTCGCCAGAGAGGACACGTGTCTTCTTGTTGTCCTAATAAGAAGTTGGAAGCATCACATAAGCCTGTGAATAATGATAAGACACCGAATATCTTTAGTGCGAATATAGACAGGTTAGGTACCAAACCGGGATTAGGTAGTAAACCTGTAAATATTCTTAAAAGAGATGCTTCTCACAGTGTCTCTCCACCTAAACCTAAACGGCCTGAACATTCTATTAAAGATCAATTACCGTCGAGGTTTATGACCCCTAGTAGAAACCATAGTCATTATGAGAATGGTTCTACTTCCATAGTCATTATGAGCATGGTTCTACTTCACGTTCACATGGGATTAACCACGGGTATAACTATCATCGTAACCAAGGTCAAAAATCCCAAGGTTATGTGTTAGGGAGGTTTGGATCTCATTCACCTCATAGACCCACGACCACCAATCATCAATAAGCTCAAACTTCTTCGAGAGTGACCAAAGTTCCTAATGGGAAGGATGGTTACTCTAAAGAATTAAAGTTTGTAGATGATAAGGGACAAACCAAGACCGTAATGGCTTGGGTCCCTCTTGATGATTAATTGTGTACAAATGTCATGTGCAGGAGCATACTGTAAACGAAGATAGCCGGTGGTACGTAGACAGCGGTTGCTCAAGACACATGATAGGAACTCGAAGTCTACTGAAAAACTTCAAAGGAGGTTTGAAACAGCGAGTGCATTTCGCTGGTGATAAAGGAGGAGTAATTACTGGGAAAGGGAAAGTCTCTAGTGGCACTTTGACTCTAGAGGATGTGCATTATGTTGAAGAACTAATACACAACCTAGTGAGTGTTTTCCAAGTCTGTGATAAAGGTCACCCTGTACATTTCAATGAGACAGAGGCCTTAGTCCTGAAGCCGGGTTTCATTATTCCCGAAAAATGGATATTGATGAGGGCTCCAAGGAAGAAGGACATCTATGCTATCAACATGGGTGCTCCTATTACTTCAATGGAGTCTACATGTCTTATATCCAAGGCTTCAGAAGCAGACTCACTATTATGGCATAGGAAAATGGCACATCTGAACTTTCGTAAAATGAACTATATAACCAAGAATGGGTTGGTTCTCGCTGTACCATTGAAACGTTTCGAGTTTGAAGACAAGTGTGTTTCTTGTTTGAAAGGAAAGCAGCATAAGAAACCACACATGTCTAAAACTGAAAACTCGATCCTATCGCCTTTTGAGTTGCTACATATGGATCTCTTTGGCCCCATAAGCAAGAGAAGCATAGGTGGCAAATGGTACTGTTTGGTTGTTACAAATGATTTCTCTAGATTCTCTTGGGTATTCTTTTTAAGATCTAAGGATGAAACTCCTGGTATTCTTATGGAGTTCTTAGATCTAATAGAGAATGTCTATAGAACAAGAGTTAAGAGAATTTGTAGTGACAATGGAACAGAGTTCAAGAATTCAACGTTCAATATCTATTACTTAAGCAAAGGGATAGAACATCAATTCAGCGCACCTTATGAACCTCAACAGAATGGTGTTGCTGAAAGGAAAAACAGAACGTTGATTGAAGGGGCTAGAACAATGCTTGCAGATTCAAGGCTTCCAGTCATCTTTTGGGCAGAAGCGGTGAATACTGCATGTCATGTTCTCAATAGAGTTCTTACGGTTAAAAAGCATAACAAGAATTGTTATGAGCTTTTAAACAATAAGAAACCAAACTTAAAAGGGTTTGAACCCTTTGGAGTTTCATGCACTTTATTGAAGACTAGCAATCAACCAAAATTTGGTGAGAAGGCCGACGAAGGATATTTCCTAGGTTATGTGCCTAACTCACCAAACAAACGTGTCTTCAAGTCATTTAAAGTTTCTATTAGTGACTATGTCAGTAATTCAGAGATGCCCGAGCATTTATTGTTTGGAGATGACGATCTTAGTTCTTCTCCAACATCGAATGTTCAAACGTCTGAAATTAGGACTATTGTTGATTCTGATGAAGCTTCAACTATTGAGTCATAACAACCCCCAGTTGATATACCTCAAGAGAATGTAGATCCTGAAATTGTTTCTCAAAGGATTGTGGATGACATTCTTACTCCTCTGAGACAATTAAGGACATCTACTACTAATGATGATATACCACCATTGGAGGAAATCGGTACTAACTTACAACATGATATACCAGTTGAACCTGTATCTGCAACGAGATTGAATAGGAATCATCCGATTGAGAATATCATCGGTGATCCAAACTCTCCTATTCAAACTCGGAATCAATCTAAAGCTAGTACATCCACTCACTCAAGCTTGTATGATGAAATGAAAGAGACAGGGATTACAAATCTATGTCTATATTCATGCTTTATCTCACAAATTGAGCCTAAAAATGTGCAAATGGCACTAAAAGAATGCTCGTGGGTCGAAGCAATGCAGGATGAACTGTCTTAGTTCTCCAAATTACAAGCATGGGAATTGGTTGATTTACCTGCTGGTGAATATCCAATAGGAACTAGATGGGTATTTAAGTGCAAGAGAGACGATCGGGGGATCGTTACTCGTAATAAAGCCCGTTTGGTTGTACAAGGGTTCAATCAAGAAGAAGGAATTGATTAAACGGAAGTGTTTGCACCAGTGGCTAGGCTTGAAGCAATTCGGTTATTCTTAGCGTTTGCATATTTTAAGGGAATTAAAGTATTTCAATTAGATGTTAAGAGTGCCTTTTTGTAGGCAAAGTCAAAGAACTGGTGTATGTCTCACAACCACCAGGATTTACTAATCCTGAGTATCCAGATAGAGTATATCGTTTAGATAAGGCTTTATATGGGTTACATCAAGCACCTAGGGCGTGGTATGAGACATTATCAACGCATCTTCTTGAGAATGACTTTACAAGAGGTGCAATTGATAGTACACTATTTGTAAAATGGAAAAAGAAGGACTTTTTGCTTGTTCAAGTATATGTCGATGATATTATCTTTGGGTCATCTGACAAAAAGATGTGTAGAGACTTTGAACAAGTTATGAAAAGCAAGTTTGAGATATCTGCTATGGGAGAGTTGAATTTTTTCTTATGGTTACAAGTTGACCGAAAGATAGATGGATTCTTTATTCATCAATCGAAATATACACATATGTTGTTAGAACGTTTTAAGATGGATGAATCTCGTATCTACAAAACTCCTATTCCAGAAAATCATGGAGTTGGTCCCGATACATCGAGTGATCAGGATGTGGATCCTACTCTATATAGGGCCATGATTGGATCACTAATGTATTTGATTGCATCTAGACCTGATATTATGTTTGTTGTGTGTATTTGCGCAAGATATCAGGCTAATCCGAAAGAGTCACATATGCAAGCTGTAAAACGAATCTTTCGTTACCTCAAAGGGAAGCCAAAGTTGGGACTATGGTATCCAATTGAAGGAGACTTTGATTTCGTTGCTTATACTGATTCAGATTATGGTGGATGCAATCAGAATAGAAAGTCTACTATTGAAGGATGTCAATTTTTAGGTGGTAGACTTGTATCTTGGCAATGCAAGAAGCAAAGCTCAGTAGCCATTTCTACATGTGAAGCTGAGTATGTTGCAGGTGGCAGTTGTTGTTCTCAAGTGTTGTGGATTCAATAGCAACTACGGGATTATGGGTTGAACATTAAAAATACTCCTATGATGATTGATAATGAATCAACGATCTCTATAACCAATAATCCGGTAAAGCACAGTAAAACTAAACACATTGATATTCGACATCACTTTATTAGAGATTGTACTGAGAAGAACCTGATAAGGTTAGCTAAGGTTCCATCCGTGGATAACTTAGCAGATCTCTATACCAAGGCATTCGACAGAGCTCGATTTGAGACTTTGGTACAATTGAATGGAATGAGAAATCTTAAATGATTAGTCTTCCACAGGGTTCTTATGTAATAGTTCGTAGTTATTTTTATTTTTTCTTATGTAATAGATAGTTGTTACTTTTATTTTATTTTATTTTTTCTTTTTTTTTTTTTTAAAAAAAAAGAGGGGGAGAAGGCGTATGGCATTCATTTGCTTATTACCTGAGGGGAATCGCCTCCGATAAAAATGTTAATTGTTTATCTGCTGGGAAATTATAGTACATTAGAAGAATAAGCTTAATAATAATTAGTAAAAGTCTTAAGTTAGATGTGTTAGTAGATTCCAGTTAGTTACATTAACTTTACATCTTTACAACCAGGCCTTTACTGATATTTATTTTAGTATACACCTTTCTCCACATGTTATTATTTGCTTCGAAAAAAATAAATCTAGCCAGCTTCATTATATGATGTATTGGTAGGCAAATTCTGCTATGATTTCTGAGCCTATAATAAGCAATAATTCTTCTGTGTGTTGTCTAGTGTGATCTGCTATACGATATATGACATAAGTCTTAATTGTTGAATGATAGTATAACCATACACTGTTATCAAGGTACTATAAATATATGTCAAGATAAATAGTAAGAATTATGGCTATTAGCAAAACTACTGGTGACTTTGTTGTACTGAGTACATACCTGACTCCTTTAGTTTTGCCAATGGTTTCAAACTTGTTTTGTTCATACTAAGGGATCTTATGTTGTACTACGTACAGATCTAGAACCATTAGTATCTTTAAAACATGTTTGATGTTTGTCAAATTTTAAAATAACTCAAGGGTATGTTATATGCTTCGAACAGAACATCATTTAGTAACCTCTACCTTGAATCTGAAAGATACAGTGTTATGTGTTCTACTTGATTTCTCAGTATGGCATATTTTTAGATCATATTAGGTAACATGCATACTAACACTAAAGGTTTGCTTGAAAATCAGTGTAGACTTTGTTTATGTGGACCATAATATCGGTAATCGTCTTGAACTGTCTATGATAATTGAACGTTTCATTTTGATGAATCATTCGTTCTCAATTACTGTAAAAGTATGGTTAACGAACGTGTTATATTCTGTGGAGCAAGGTAACCAAGTTATACTTTCATAAATATAAGTTGATAAATGGTTAAGTTGTAACTTTTCTGTAACTTATTGTGAATTTCATGAGGTATGTATACTAACTATCTTTGTTAAGACATGTTTAGTGACAACAGATCTAGCTTGAAATTAGTCTTTCTAGTTTGTAATAGGTCTTGTATTAATTGTAATCGAGTTTGTACATTGGTTTTGAATTGTAAATGAAAAACTGTGGTTGGAAAACATTTTAGAGTGAAAAATCAAAAAGCTGAAAAATGTTGACCAAGTTTGACCGCGAACCGAGTCAGTTCGCAGGACAAATTTGGACTGCGAACCGAGTCAGTTCGCAGGACAAATTTGGACTGCGAACCGAGTCAGTTCGCTGGGCCTAAATGGGCTGCGAACCGAGTTAGTTCGCAGAAGCCCATGACCCGCGAACTGAGAAGGTTATAAATACAAATTAGGTTTCAAACCTAATTAACTTTTGTCATTTACCTAATACGAATCATCTGAGTTTTCCAGAGCAATTAAACCTTCTAAAGGCTAGGTATTGATCGTTTAACATTTGTTATTAATCAATACAAAGCAATTAGATACCCTATTCACTATATTTATGAAACAAATCGTTATAGATCCTATAACTAAGTATTGAGGGATTCCGCACCTTAATACGTTAGATAACCTCGTTATCGATCCGAATAAGCACGGACTTACAATTGGTATCAGAGCCTACGGCTAGATACGCGTAGGTTCGAGGTTATTTGGGGTATTAACGATTGTTTAGGGTGAATAACGCTTGATTTAGGGTTGTTTGTAGGTACAATTAGTGCGTATTTTTGACCAAAATCAGTCTCTGAAAGTTTTTAGGTTTGTTTACGTTCAAAATCTTAGGGTTTAGACGTTCAAGAACCTAAAATTTTCGTTTTTGGAGGTTACAGCAGTTTCTGCGAACTGAGATCTAGTTCTGCGAACCGAGTTTGCGAACTGAACTGGGTTTCTACTTTGCGAAGTGAACTGGGTTTCTATTCTGCGAACTGAACTGGGTTTCCACTTTGCGAACTGAACTGGGTTTCTACTTTGCGAAGTGAACTGGGTTTCTATTCTGCGAACTGAACTGGGTTTCCACTTTGCGAACTGAACTGGGTTTCTACTTTGCGAAGTGAACTGGGTTTCTATTCTGCGAACTGAACATGGATTCTATTTTGCGAACTGAACCTGCGAACTGAGTTCTCACCCTGCGAACTGAGTTTCTGTTTTCGTGATTTTTGAAAGTTTTGTGATTTGCAAAGATGTCAGACCTAAGTAGAATGATCGAGATGGATCATGAGATTGGAAATCGAATGTTCCACCTAAATTGCTCAGACTAGAAAATTACTATGGATGGAAAGATAGGTTTGAATCCTATTGTAGATTCCATGATTTGGTAATTTGGGAATGCATCAAAAATGGATACACTGCTCCTACCCAAGTCGTTGAGAATGTGACTGTGGCTATTCCTTATAGCCGGATGAACGATGAGCAAAAGAAGGAATATGAATCTGAGAACAAAGCTCATTCGTCGATCAAGATGAGTCTTCCAAGAGAAATTAATCATCAACTCAAATCTTTTCACACTACTAGAGAGCTCTGGGTAGCTCTTGAGAAAAGATGCGAGGGTAGTCCACAGGTGAAAGAAGGTAAAAGGAGTCTGTTGAAGAAACAATTTACCGTTTTTAAAACCTTGAAAGGAGAAGACTTAGATGCTTATGTCACTAGGTATTACCATCTCCTTAGTGAATTGGATGACCATGAGATATTCTGTACTGATAGGGAGAAAACCGACAAGTTCCTTGAGGGTTTGCCTCCTAATTGGGAAATGTACGGAGTGATGATTAAGGATAATGAAGAGAGATACTCTAAGATGTCCCTAGAGCAGGCTATCGACAAGCTCCGAGGGTATGATTTTACCAAAAAGACGAGGGACACGGATTCTGATCAAGTACAAGATCCTGGGCTATACCATGGAAAATTAAGTCTCTCGAATTCTTCGTCTGCATCTACTTCCGCACTACTGGTTGGTGGAATAGATGACAGAGGTGAAATTCTAACTGAGGATCTGTGCTTCATTGCTTCGGATGGAAGTGAGAAACGAAGTAAGACTACTGTTGAGAAGTCCCCTCAAGGGTAACATAAAATGCCGATGAGTGTGAAATCTGCAGAACAACAACTGTCTGTACTTGCTTCGTTCGTTGCTTCTTACGAAAACTATATCCAAGGGAAGATCAACGATCCCGATCAATTTGATGAAGACTATGATCAAATTGATCCAGAGGACTTAGAGGAAATGGATCTCCAGTGGCAACTAGCCATGGTGTCAAGGAGAGTGGTGGGTAATAGACCGGGCTTTGATAAGTCCAAAGTGAAGTGTTATAATTGCCAAAATTTTGGACACTTCCCTAGGGAATGCCAAAGACCCAAGAATGAGCAGACTGCAAATCCTGTAAGACAAGGCACCTCTCTAGCATCAAAAGCCTTGGTGGTTCAACAACTTGATGGTTCATATGACTGGAGTGCCTTATCTGAAGAAGCACTCATGGCTGATATTGAAAATCAAGATAAAATGGTTGAATCCACGTCTTACATGCCAACTGCTGAAGAGTATCAGGTGGAAACACAAGATACTAAGATGTCAACAGTTGATGATGATGTGCTGGACTTGGGATCTACTGAAGATCTATGTCCTGAAGATTTTGTGGCGCATATGGCTGATCTCCAAACCGATAAAAAACGGGTATGTCTTGATATTTTCACTCTTACTGATGTATGTCAACTTGTTGCTAGTTTACAGTCCCAAGTAAATGTTTATGCTGAATCACATAGGACTGTTACATCTGAATTAGAACAAGTAAAAAGTGATGTACGTAGGTTAAGTGAGGATAAACTAGCTCTAAAGGAAAAGATTAAGTCTAATATGGCAGATAAGACCGCTCTTAGAGATACTATTAATGAACAAGCTATTAAAATAGACGGTCTATATCTAAACTTAAGAGACTTGAACAAAGATGTAGCTAATAAAGAGCTAGAGTTATCTGAGTCCAAAATGAAACTAGTTGAGTTGAATCATAAGATTGACAGTTATAGGACATCTTCCTTGACTTTAGATCATATAATTAGTTCTCAACGGAGTGTAAATGATAGATCTGGACTAGGTTGCCATGATGTACCTCCTCCTTTTAATTCTAATTACACTAAGGCTCATGAAGACTTAGAAAGGATAGATGTGCCTGTTAACTCTGAGAAAACTCCAATAAATAAGTCAGAGATATCTGAGTTAGAGAAGCCTGTTGATAAAGACCTAACATCTAACGAGTGTAAAACTAAATTAGATGTTAAAGATATTAAAGGACAAGAAAGTAAAACTTCAGTGACTCAGAAAATTACCAACTTAGAAAAGGCAAAAGAAGTTAAGTCTAAGAAGATAATGTCGTGCTTCATGAACGAGGGCATATGGCTTCTTGTTGTCCCAATAAGAAGTCAGAAGCAAAACATAGACCAGTTGACAGTAACATGTCACCGGGTACTTCTAAGATGGATGTAGACAGGTCGAGTTTTAAACCTGGGTTGGACAATCAATCCATATCTAAACCTGTGAACATTTTGAAAAGGTTAGGAACACACAGTGTTTCTCCACCTAAACCTAAACGGTTTTCTAATGTAATACTTTCAATCATTCTCGAGACCAAACACCGTCAAGGTTTAGGACACCTCATCACAACCATAGTCATTTTGAGATTGGTTCTACTTCTCGGAACCATAGTCATTATGAGAGTGGTTCTACCTCACGTACACATGGGATTAAATATAATTATAATTATAATCGTAATCAAGGACATCAATCCCAAGGTAATGTGTCAGAGAGGCCGGTTTCTCATTCACCTCATAGACCCAAGACCACCGTTCCTCAACAAACTCGAACTCCTTCGAAAGTAATTCAGGCCCCAGATGGGAAAAAGGGTTACTTTAAAGAAGTTAAGTTTGTTGATGATGAGGGACGATCCAAGTCTGTTATGGCTTGGGTCCCTCTTGACGACTAATTGTGTACAACTGTCATGTGTAGGAACAAACTGTGAACGGAGATAGCTGGTGGTACGTAGACAGTGGATGTTCAAGACACATGACAGGAGATAGAAGTCTACTAATGGACTTCAAAGGAGGACTGAAGCAGCGAGTTAATTTCGCTGGGGAGAAAGGTGGAATCATCACTGGGAAAGGAAAAGTTTCTAATGGAACTCTGACTCTTGAGAATGTGAACTATGTTGAACAACTGGTTCACAATCTAATGAGTGTTTCCCAAATCTGTGATAAAGGACATCCGGTATTATTTAATGATACAGAGGCCTTAGTCCTGAAGCCAGGTCTGGTTATTCCAGAAAATGGATTCTAATGAGGGCTCCAAGGAAGAGGGATAACTATGCTATTAACATGGGTATTCCTGCATCTTCAATGGAGTCGACATGTCTATTATCCAAGGCTTCAGAAGCAAATTCTATACTTTGGCATCGGAAAATGGCACACCTGAATTTTCGAAAAATGAATTATATAACCAAGAATGGGTTAATTCTGGGTGTACCTTCTACGCGTTTCGAGTTTGAAGACAAGTGTGTTTCTTGCTTAAAAGGAAAGCAACATAAGAAACCACATAGGTCTAAAACTAAAAACTCCATTTCCATGCCATTTGAATTGCTACATATGGATCTTTTTAGCCCAATAAGCAAAAGAAGCATTGGTGGCAAGTGGTATTGCTTAGTTGTCACAGATGACTACTCTCGATTCTCGTGGGTATTCTTTTTGGGGTCTAAGGATGAAACTCCAGGAATTCTTATGGAGTTCTTAGACTTAATAGAGAATGTCTACAACACGAGAGTGAAGAGTATTTGTAGTGACAATGGAACTGAGTTCAAAAATTCTACGTTGAATGTATATTGCTCAAGCAAAGGCATACAACATCAATTCAGTGCACCATATGAACCTCAACAAAATGGTGTTGCTGAAAGGAAGAATAGAACTCTCATTGAAGCAGCAAGAACAATGCTTGCAGATTCAAGGCTTCCGGTCATTTTTTGGGCAGAAGCGGTGAATACTGCATGTCATGTTCTAAACCGGGTTCTTACCGTTAAAAAGCAGAACAAGACTTGTTATGAGCTTTTGAACAATAAGAAACCGAATTTGAAAGGGTTTGAACCCTTTGGTGTCTCATGTACTTTATTGAAAACTAGTTCTCAACCAAAATTTGGTGAGAAGGCTGACGAAGGATATTTCCTAGGTTATGTGCCTAACTCACCAAATAAACGAGTTTTTAATAAAGCTACGGGACGTGTGGAAGTAGTTTATAACGTTGAAGTTACGAGCTACACACATGACTCACATAAGGGATTAGATTGGCAATTTGACTATTCTGATCTTTTTAAGTCATTTAATGTCCCATTGTGTGATTACACGGTTGATCCTGTACTTACTGAACAGTTATTGTCGGGTGATGGAGATATTGGCTCCATTCCAACATCAACTGCTTCTGTGGATCCTAATCATACAACATCATGTGCCACAGAACAACCTCCGGTGGATAACACTCAAGAGACTGACACGTCACCAGTAGTTATCGATACGATAATTTCTGATGAGATGTATAGTACTGATGAGGATATGCCACCATTGGAAGAAATTGGCACCAATCTTTATGATAATATGGTGATTGAGCCGATAATAACCACAAGAATTCACAAAGATCACCCAACTGAAAATATCATTGGTGATCCAACTGCATCGGTTCAAACCAGGGCTAGTACTTCTGAGTACTCAAGCCTTTATGTTGCAATTATGGAGACTGGGATTATCAATCAATGTTCCTACTCGTGCTTTATCTCACAAATTGAACCTAAAAATGTTCAAATGGCATTAAAGGACAATTCGTGGGTCGAGGCAATGAAGGAAGAGTTGTCTCAGTTCTCAAAACTGCAAGTTTGGGAGTTGGTTGACCTACCAGTTGGAGAATATCCAATTGGAACTAGATGGGTCTTTAAGTGCAAGAAAGACGATCGGGGAATCGTCACTCGCAATAAAGCTCATCTAGTTGTCCAAGGGTTCAATCAACAAGAAGGGATTGACTACAATGAGGTGTTTGCACCTGTGGCTAGGCTAGAAGCAATAAGGTTATTGTTGGCATTTGCAGCTTCTCAGAAAATGAAAGTTTTCCAGCTGGATGTTAAGAGTGCCTTTTTGTATGGCAAAGTCAAGGAAACGGTGTATGTTTCTCAACCACCGGGCTTTACTGATCCCAAGTATCCAGATAGAGTATATCGTCTTGATAAGGCTCTATATGGTTTACATCAAGCTCCTAGGGCGTGGTATGAAACGCTGTCTACTTATCTTCTTGAGAATGACTTTACAAGAGGAAGAATAGACAGTACACTCTTTGTCAAATGGAAAAAGAGAGACTTTCTACTTGTTCAAGTTTATGTTGACGACATCATCTTTGGGTCATCTGACGAAAAGATGTGTAATGAATTTGAACAAGTCATGAAACACAAGTTTGAGATGTCTGCTATGGGAGAACTGACGTTTTTCTTAGGATTGCAAGTCGATCAAAAAAAAAGATGGGTATTTCATTCATCAAAATAAATATACAAATGAGTTGTTAGAAAGATTCAAGATGGATGAAGCTCAAACTTATCATACCCCTATACCAGAAGCTCATGGACTTGGTCCTGATATATCAAGTGATAGAGACGTGGACCCTACTCTTTATAGGGCCATGATTGGATCACTAATGTATCTTACTGCATCGCGGCCGGATATAATGTTTGCAGTATGTGTCTGCGCACTATATCAAGCCAATCCTAAGGAGTCTCATATGCAAGCCGTTAAGCGAATTCTTCGTTACCTCAAAGGGAAGCCGAAGCTGGGACTTTGGTATCCGACTGATGGAGACTTAGACTTTGTGGCTACACTGATTCTGATTATGGAGGATGCAATCAGAACAGAAAGTCTACTACTGGTGGATGTCAATTCCTAGGGGGTAGACTAGTATCTTGGCAGTGCAAGAAGCAAACCTCAGTCGCCATTTCTACATGTGAAGCTGAGTATGTTGCTGCTGGCAGCTGTTGTTCCCAAGTTCTGTGGATACAACAGCAACTGCGGGATTATGGGTTAAATCTAACGTATTAAGGTGCAGAATCCCTCAATACTTAGTTATAGGATCTATAACGATTTGTTTCACAAATATAGTGAATCGGGTATCTAATTGCTTTGTATTGATTAATAACAAATGTTAAACGATCAATACCTAGCCTTTACAAGGTTTAATTGCTCTGGAAAACTCAGATGATTCGTATTAGGTAAATGGCAAAAGTTAATTAGGTTTGAAACCTAATTTGTATTTATAACCGTCTCAGTTCGCGGGTCATGGGCTTCTGCGAACTGACTCGGTTCGCAGCCCATTTAGGCCTAGCGAACTGACTCGGTTCGCAGCACCAGTTTGACCTGCGAACTGACTCGGTTCGCGGTCAACCTTGGTCAACATTTTTCAGCTTTTTGATTTTTCACTCTAAAATGTTTTCCAACCACAGTTTTTCATTTATAATTCAAAACCAATGTACAAACTCGATTACAATTAATACAAGACCTATTACAAACTAGAAAGACTAATTTCAAGCTAGATCTGTTGTCACTACACATGTCTCAACAGACTCCCCCTTGACAATAGCTCTAGCTGTCTTAGTGTCTTGGTCTTCAAGGGGGAGTCTGTTGAGACATGTTTAGTGACAACAGATCTAGCTTGAAATTAGTCTTTCTAGTTTGTAATAGGTCTTGTATTAATTGTAATCGAGTTTGTACATTGGTTTTGAATTGTAAATGAAAAACTGTGGTTGGAAAACATTTTAGAGTGAAAAATCAAAAAGCTGAAAAATGTTGACCAAGTTTGACCGCGAACCGAGTCAGTTCGCAGGACAAATTTGGACTGCGAACCGAGTCAGTTCGCAGGACAAATTTGGACTGCGAACCGAGTCAGTTCGCTGGGCCTAAATGGGCTGCGAACCGAGTTAGTTCGCAGAAGCCCATGACCCGCGAACTGAGAAGGTTATAAATACAAATTAGGTTTCAAACCTAATTAACTTTTGTCATTTACCTAATACGAATCATCTGAGTTTTCCAGAGCAATTAAACCTTCTAAAGGCTAGGTATTGATCGTTTAACATTTGTTATTAATCAATACAAAGCAATTAGATACCCGATTCACTATATTTGTGAAACAAATCGTTATAGATCCTATAACTAAGTATTGAGGGATTCCGCACCTTAATACGTTAGATAACCTCGTTATCGATCCGAATAAGCACGGACTTACAATCTTCTTAGACTTGTTAATAAACAATTGGTCCCGCTTATTCTTTCTATTATGATCCCTCTGCACATAAATTTTTAATGCCCTATCATATATATTGTTTCTTTTATTTTGTTTCTTTAATTAAAGGTACTTGATGCCAATGTTTATCTTGAATATTTGTTGTTCTTATGTTATATTTTTCGTTCTATTTTTATCTTTATTTTTATCATTTTATACTTTGGTCTTTAATTATTCTATGATTTTGTCGTTTGTGTTGACCTATGGTTACAAAACAAGTGAAAAATAATCTTATTTTAGACTTGTATGTATTGTGTGGGATTAAAATTATTCTAAGTTAAAAAGTTTGTGTTTTTTGGTCAACCCTGCGAATTGACAACTTGACCTGCGAGCTGACTTAAACTTGCGAGTTGACTTCTGCGAGTCGAGTCAACTTACTATAAAAGCTTGCGAATCCACAGGTCAAATCTACACATATCTGCGAGCCGACTTCATTTCCTTTGCGAATTGACTTACTGCGAAACGAGCCGAGAGTTGATTTCGCAATCTTTTCATAATTCTTCATACGCAAACGATGCTTTCACTTCATACATTGTAATCACTTCTACATTGTGAACATTTTGAGGTATAAATCAGTGTAGATCCCTAGATGATCTTTAAATCAAATCGTCACTAACAATCAACCCACGTGCGGAATTCAACGGATTGAATTAAATATAAAGCTTAAACAATAAGAACAATTAACAAATATTCACTTTATATTTCCTTTATCAAGTCTCAGTCAAGATTTACAGCAGCAAAACGCAGAGAGAAATTGATAAAAAATCTGTCAAAAAGTCTCTAACCCTAATTACACAGTAATTGGGGTATTTATACTAATCTGACTAACTAATGTGACATAAGCTTTATGTCGCTAAAATCACTAATGCGACACAAGTCTTGTGTCGCATTACACATAAAATGTAATTTCAAACTCAATTACATTAACAATCACAATACAGACTTGACCAACTGACAGACACACTAAGATGCATCAACAAACTCCCCCGTGTCTTTAGCTTGGTCTTCAAAATCTTCATTCAAACCCAGCCTGCAGGAAACACACTGCCAGCGTGTATTCCATATGTTACACAAACATTGACAATCCGCTGATATTGAAACGCAAGCTTCTTATTCACAACATTTCTTTCGTTAAAGTGAATCGGATTATCAAACAATTTCCTCAAGAATCTGACTGTTCTCCAAATTTAATATAATAATTACCCCCCCTTAACAGCAGAATCAATCGTTGTCTTTTCTTCTACCTTTGCTTCCCTTGATCCTTTAATTCAAGCAACAACTTTAAGAACCCATTTGAGCACACTGCCAATGAGACTCTTCTTTTTCGAAAGCCATTTGTAAGTTGTATCAATATAATCCAAAGACATTGAGTTCCATCTGAAATTGAAATGTGATGTTTCATATCTAATAACTTTTCGTGGAACCATTGTTAGTAGAACCATTCTTGGGGAGAAAGGAACAAAATCTCTTTGCATTTTCACCACCATAGGACGAGATGGTGCAAGATCAAGCATTTGCTTTCTTGAATATACAAAAGATCTTGTTTCACCAGATTCCGATTGTGTTGGTTTCAATACATTTGTTGGCTTTTGAGATCTTGAAACCGATCTTTTGATTCGTTCAAAGGCTACGGAATCACAACAATCAACCTTTTGATGATCAAAATTTTTGGTTGATTGAGATTTCTCAGAATACTTCTTATTCTTTTGTAAAGAGTAATTAGTAAACTGTGAAATCTTTTTCGCACAAACCATTTTTGAACATGGTTTAGAAGATTTAGTCGGGTAAATCTTCTTAGTCACCTTGACTTGTTGTTCAGTTGAGTGAGAGAGTTGAGGTTTGATTAGATGCTCATATTCTAAAATCCTCTTTTCAAGTTCGACAATTTTTGAACGCATATCTTCACGTTCAGTTTCCATGTTAAGTATTTGTTGTTGAAAAGCTTTAATCTCTTATTCCTTCTTTATCAACTTATCACTTCTTGCATCGCGTTTAGATTTCCCTTGTTTAGAAGCCACAATATGCTCATTAGTGATGATGTGATTTTCAGGCTTGACATCAGATTTGTTAATCTGTTGTATTGGCACATCACCTTCTTCGACTTCATGAACAATTTCAACAAACTCATCCTTGACCGGTATGGATGTATATCCGATACCAGCTTTGGATTTCGTATCCTTTTTCTGAGAATGAATCAGTTGATCCAACCTCAAGGAAGATGCTTCAAAATTTGAGAGCTTGCGTTGATAATCTAAAGTCTCACTTTAAGCTATAGCCTTTTCTTTGCGTAGCAAATTGATTTCATTTTTGTAACTCTTGATTTCAATTTGTTGATTTGAAACTTTAACTCTCAAATCATGCAATTCAACGCTTGGATCTTTTTGAATTTGCTGTTTATCTTCTCCTGCGTAGCTTTGTTCAAGTGATCTCCACAATTCATAAGATGTATCTTTATATTTGTAACGTGGAATATCTTGTGCCACATCTTTTGGTACACACATGATAATTGTTTCACGTGTTTTCTTGTCGTTGTCAAAAGCTTTTTGTTCTGCGGCTGACATTTGACTAATGAGAGTTGGTCTCTCATATTGCTTGGTAATGGAAGTCCACAAATCTGAATCAATGTATTCAATATATTCTTCAAACTTCTCCTTCCAGCTCGCAAAGTCTTTATAGAACAAAGCCCTCAAATGTACTGGATATTGCGGATACATTTTCCCTCCAAATGTTTTTTGAATTTCGCCCGAGTAAAATGAAAATTTTCTCAATATAGAATTAGTCAACGGGAAGCTCAAATTCAAATTTTGATAATTGTAGAATTTTCCATTTTTTTTTTTTGTTTTTTTTTTTAAGGGACACAAGGGTTATGTCGCAAGAGGTATCTGTGGCACAAAACTTATGTCGCAACCTTATGTCGCAAAGATTAATGTCGCAACCTTATGTCGCTAAACGGCGTTGTCAGACCCCAAAAACCCCAAAAACGAAACATTTCGAAACCTAATAATTTTTAACGAAAAACTTCGTGAAACATTCAAATTTTAGGCTTAAAAACTCCAATTTTTCAACTCCAAAACTCCTAGAATGAGAATCAAACACCAAAATATACGTTAAATGATCAAAATATGAATCAAAAACGTACCCAAAACGATTTGATACCACCAAAATCCTTAGATTAATGGCTCTGATACCAATCACTAACAATCAACCCACGTGTGGAATTCAATGGATTGAATTAAATATAAAGCTTAAGCAATAAGAACAATTAACAAATATTCACTTTATATTTCCTTTATCAATTCTCAGTCAAGATTTACAGCAGCAAAACGCATAGAGAAATTGATAAAAATCTGTCAAAAAGTCTCTAACCCTAATTACTGTGTAATTAGGGTATTTATACTAATCTGACTAACTAATGCGACATAAGCTTTATGTCGCTAAAATCACTAATGCGACACAAGCCTTGTGTCGCATAACACAGAAAATATAATTTCAAACTCAATTACATTAACAATCACAATACAGACTTGACCAACTGACCGACACACTAAGATGCATCAACAATCAATAGTTTTCACCGTATAATTAACTCAAAATCGACATATTTATAATATGAGGGTTTTGGTTTAAATTTTGCCCAAAATTCTACAATTAATGTGTCAAATAACAAGAAACCTTAGGGTTTATGTTAATCGCACTATCTAGTACACAATGCCATAACTCGCTTGTCCTAATACTTGCTAAAATGGTGATTGGAATGTTACGTCATCATGGCAGTTCATCTTGCGAATTGGGTTCAAACTCAATTCGCAAACTGTTCTTGCGAGTTGACTTGAATTTGCGAGTTGACACTCACAGCCTCTTGCGAATTGAATTGTTGACTTGTTTGACTTGCGAATTGACTTGATATGCGAGTTGACTTTCTCTGCGAATTGACTTGCGAGTTGACTACATTTTTTTTAACTTACGAACTCTCGATTAATTACTTGACTAAGAGTTATAAGTTAATATTTTATATGGTTAGTCGTGTCGACTTAAATGTGAACATGTAAAGCCATATGCTCTGTATATATGACTTAAGACTTCTAGTAATAAGTTATATGTTTAACTTGAGACTTTTTGTAACAAGTTAAGAAAACAGTTAGACTTATTGATTTTATATATAATTAACGACTATAATTGTTAATTAAGTTACACAACTTAATCGTTCAATTACGATTCGTAGATTATATAAGTTTATCAATATATGTTAAACTAATTGTCTGTCCATTTTGTGATTTATACATTACAGATATGGCTAGACAATTTGCAGCTCATCACAACGTGCTGGTTGACTTAGACATCACTGCACGAGGTGCTTCTCGTGTAGCTCGGATTCTCACATTCTTGGCCCATTCAAGAATTAAATATGCTATCACTGAGTCACCGGCATTATCACAGGGTCTCTTATCCCAATTATGGGATAATATAGAGTATGATACCGTTGTGAATCCTCCAGTGATTCGAACGAGGATTAATGATCGACCTGTCGTCTTTTCTTCCACCGATCTTCGCAACATTTTACGATTGGGCACCGTTAAGCAAGAAGATGGTCCAATAGTGTTTCCTTCGGACTTCATTGAGGGAGCACTTGCACGTATCGGCTACGTCGGACCCATGCGGGGACGTCAGTTCCTAAAAGCTCTGGTATTCGGAGAGTGGAGATTTTTGTGGCATGTTCTAGTCACCATTTTTGGTCCCATGAAGGGAGGCTATGATGAGCTAAGCCCTTCCCTGCTTTCAGCAGTACTGTCCCTAATTTACAATAAACCATACAGTTTCTCGGATTATCTGTTTGGCAAATTGGTTCGACAGATCACGGGGGCAGTTCGATCCCAGTTTCTGATCTATCCACGATTTTGCATGCTGATTATTCGGGCTAGTATTCCTGATCTGCCGGTTATTCAATCAGATCTTCATATGGATATTATTGGGCTGCGAGCGTATAATGCGATGTTTATGCATACCTCGCGACTTTTTGACATGCAGCCCCAGATGACTGAATTATTTGGCTTTTTGATCAATCCTCAGTATGTAGCGCCGCCAAATAATGGTTGGCTGGATGTTGATGTGGCTGCAGTCGTACCTGAGCCACAAGAGCTGATAGAGGATGTGTTGGATCAGGTAAACCAACCTGGGCCACCGATAAATGCTGAAGTTGCGGCACAACTAGTGCAGGATGTACTGGTACAAAATGATGATGCCAATGATCCACTCTTACATGATATCGATCAATATTTGGCTGAAGGTCCGAGTACTTCAGAATCACCTCTAGTTGCTGAGACATCTGGTGGTGCTGGTCCGTCTGGACGTGATGGCGATACTGCCTCTGCCTCTGATTCTGATTCTGATTCTAAGGATGATGAGACTCGTCCATCTGGTTCTGTCTCAGGTATTCCAGCAGGCATGATACGTTAGGGGTCCAAGTTGATTATGGACCCAGCACTGAAACTAAAACGAAAAGCCGCTGATCAGGATCCGGATTTCATTCTGGTTGAAGAAGATGAAGATGAGGAGCAGCTTGTGGCTCGTCCTAGCAAGCGTACTAAGTAAACTGCTTCCAGCTCAGCTGCCCCCATTCAATCACTCTCAACGCTTTCTGAGGCAGAGATGATAGCTACTCTGGTTCGCCCCTCCTCACATCCGACCACCAAGTCTAACAGGGTTACAGCTTGCCTATTGACAGACATAGCTACAGAGATAGCTAAGAAATTGCAACCACATGCTCCCACGCCTCCATCAACCACTGCTGATGCTCCTTCATCCTCACCTATGACTGATTCTGCACACCTTCTCAGCTTGGAGTCTAGGGTTCGAGAGTTGGAGGTTGTCACCACTACTTTGTCTCAGAATTTGACTGAACAATCTAAAGCTTACTCACTGCTGCTCAAGACCAATACTACTTTGGTAGATGATGTAGCTGATAAGCAAAGGCAGATTGATCGGCTTGATCGCTTGGTTACACATCTTCTCAGGGACAAGCCACCTCAGGGGGAGATATTAATATATCAGGAGTCCTGCAGAGAGGATGTGTTGGGACATGTTATTGTGACAATAGATCTAGCTTGTAATAGGACTAGTGTATTTATTATCAAACTTGTATAAATTGGTTTAGACTTGTAAATATATGATATTAACTTGTTATTATTATTTGTTTAAAGTTATTAGACAAATATCGATTTTAAGTTAAAGTCTGAATCGCGAATTGAGAAGTCAACTCGCAGGTCAACAGACTTGCGAGTTGAGATCTCAACTCGCAGTCCAATCTGGACTCGCAGCTCTCAGCAGCGAGTTGAGATCTGGGCTCGCAGCTTTCTCAGTTCGCAGGACCTACCTGCGAGCTGAGATGTGGGCTCGCAGTCCATCTGGACTCGCAGGCCCATGGGCTGCGAGTTGAGTCAACTCGCAAGGCCCATGGCCTGCGAGTTGAACCAGATATAAATATTTTAATGCTGCTCATTATTAGAGATCTAGAAATCCGTGCTCATTACACACACCAAATATTTAAGTATTCTCTCCTCGAAATCTGTGCAGATATAAAAGCATTTATTGAATAGGCTCGGTTTTGATTGTTTAACACTAGTTAATATCAAAACGAAGCTTGTTAATTAATTGCAAAGTTATATAAGCTTAAACCTAACGTATTGAGGGATTCCGCACCTCAATACTTAAAGATAATCCGTTATCGAACCAAGATCTAGAGACTTACAATTGGTATCAGAGCTTTCGGGCTTAGAAACGTTGTGGTTACAAGGTTTTTGGTTATATAACATCTTTAGGGTCGTTTTTCGAACGAAATCTACGGATTTATTCGTTAAATATCAAAAAGTTTCAGTTCCCAGATTTCGAGGCGCCGTTTTGCGAGTTGAGATTAGGGTTACTGTTATCTGCGACTTGATATTCCTGCGAACCGAGTTCCATTGCGAACTAAGTTCCTTTGCGAACTGAGATTTCTTCGAAGCGAGTTGAGATTCCTGCGAACCGAGTTCCCCTGCGAACTGAGTTCCTTTGCGAGTTGAGAATCAGCTGCGAACCGAGTTGAGTTTCTGCGAGCTGAGATTCTCTGCGAGTTGAGATTCCTGCGAACCGAGTTCCATTGCGAACTGAGTTCCTGCGAGCTGAGACTTCTGCGAACTGACATTTCCTGCGAACTGAGTTTAGTTGCGAGTTGTGATTATTAAATTCGCAATATAACTTAATTTTTCACTTTAAAATGTCTGATTTAAGCCGAATGATCGAGATGGAACACGAGGTTGGAAAATCTAATGTTCCACCGAAGCTACTTAGACTTGAGGACTATTATGGGTGGAAAGACAGATTTGAAAGTTACTGTAGATTCCACGACATCACTATTTGGTTGTGTATTAAAAACGGATATGTTGCACCTACAGCTGAGGTAGGGAACGCAACAGTGATTGTGACTTATGATCGAATGAATGACCATCAGAAGAAAGAATTCACCATCGATAATAAAGCACATTCTTCAATTAAGATGAGCCTTCTTAAGGAGATCAACCATCAGTTGAAGTCCTTTCACACAGCTAAAGAGCTGTGGGACGCTCTAGAAAAGAGATGTGAGGGGAGCCCTCAGGTGAAAGCTGGTAAATGTAATCTTCTAAAAAAGCAGTTTATGGTATTTAAGGCTTTTAGAGAAGAAGATCTTGAGGCTTACACCACCCGTTTCTATCATCTATTAAGTGAGCTTGACGACCATGCTATCTTTTATAATGACAAGGAGAAAACCGACAAGTTTATTGAGGGTTTACCTTGTAAATGGGAGATGTACGGTATCATGCTGAAAGATAATGATGAAAGATATGCAACCATGACCCTAGAGAAAGCGATTGATAAACTAAGGGGTTATGATTTCTCTAAGAAAACGAGAGATACGGATTTTGATCATCTACAGAATCCTGGTCTGTACCATGGAAAGACTAGTATCTCTAATTCCTCATCCAATTTGACCACGGCTATGTTTGCGGGTGAAATTGATGAGATTGGAGAAAAATTGACTGAGGATCTCTGTTTCATTGCTTCGGATAGCGGTGATAAACGAAACAAGAACACCACCTCAGATAAATCCACTCAAGGGCATCATAAGATGCCGATGAGTGTGAAATCAGCCGAACAACAACTTTCTGTGTTGGCATCGTTCGTTGCTTCCTATGAAAACTATATTCAAGGGAAGATAAACGATCCAGCACAATTTGATGAAGATTATGATCAGGTTGACCCTGATGACTTAGAGGAAATGGATCTCCAGTGGCAACTGGCTATGGTGTCAAGGAGAGTAAAGAATTTCCTAAAGCGTACGGGTAAGAGAGTGGTTGGAAATCGACCAGGTTTTGACAAGTCCAAGGTCAAGTGTTATAATTGTCAAGGTTACGGACACTTTGCCTGGGAATGCCAAAGACCAAAGGTTGATGCTGGAACTTCAAAACAAGATTCGGGAAGTAATCTAACTTCCAAAGTCTTAGTGGTTCAGCAAATAGACGGATCTTATGATTGGTCTACACCATCAGAGCAAGCTCTCATGGCTGAGATTGACGATCAAGAGAAACAAATTGAATCCACTTCCTACATGACGACTACTGAAGAACTTCAAGCTAATGTGCCACACACAGAAGTTAAGGGGATTGAGGAAGATGTTCTCTACATCAACTCAACAGAAGAATTGAGTCCCAATGATTTTGTGGCATATATGGCTGATATTCAATCCGAAAAGAAAAAGGTATGTCTAGATCTCCTTACTCTCGCTGATGTGTGCTATTTAGTTACTGATCTTCAAACACAGGTTAGTGTCTTTGCAGAATCTAACAAAACCTTGACCTCAGAATTAGATTTAGCTAAGTCTGATGTTCGTCGGTTAGGTGAAGATAAATTAGCACTGAACGAGAAGATTAAGAGTGATGCTCTAGATAAGACCAGTCTGACTGACATTATAAATGAACAATGTATTAAAATAGACGGGTTATATCTAAACCTTAATGAGCTTAATAGAAATATAGCTATTAGGGATAAGGAGTTATCAGAGTCAAATATGAAACTGGTAGAGCTGAATAGAAAATTTGAAGGTTATAGAACTTCTTCTTTAACCTTAGATAGAATCATTGGCTCTCAACGTAGTGTAAAGGATGTTACTGGCCTAGGATACTCAGATGTCCCTCCGCCTTTTAATGCCAATTACACTGCTTCCACTTCTGTTGACTTAGAAATGACAGATGTTAATCCTGAGGCTGAGGATTTGGAAAATCAACAGTCCATTGCATCTGAGATTCAAAAAGAGATTGTCAATGATTCATCATTAACCAAGAGTACAGTCAAATCTCTCACTAAAGTACAATTCGTATCAAGTGGGATGATTGGAAGTGCTGATGGAAATAATGAGGTCATTAAGAAACATAAGGAGTTACCTTCAGTGTCTTTTGATCAGATAAAGAAGGAGTCTGCTAAGACTGCTAAGTCACGAAAGCAGATGTCATGCTTCAAATGTCATCAACGAGGACATGTCTCTTCTTGTTGTCCCAATAAGAAGAATGAAGCTGCTCCTAAGCGCGAGGCCAGTGATAAGTCTAAAAATATCTCTAGCACAGACAGGTTAGGTACCAGACCTGGTATTGGTATTAAACCTGTGACTGCTCTGAAAAGAGATGCGTCTCACAGTGTCTCGCCACCAAAACCTAAACGGCATGAAAACTTTGCTAAGGATCAAGTGCCGTCGAGGTTTATGACTCCGAGAAGGAACCAAAGTCACTTTGAGATTGGATCTACATCTCGTTCACAAGGAGTTAACCAAGGGTCCTATAATAATCGTAACCAAGGGCAGAAACTCCAGGGTTATGTATCGGGGAGAGTTGGAAGTCAGTCAACTCATAGACCCAGGACCACTAATCATCAGCAAGCTGATGCTCCTTCAAAAGTGACCAAAGCTCCTAATGGGAAGGATGGTTACTTTAAAGAGCTACAGTTTGTCGATGATAAGGGACAAACCAAGACCGTAATGGCTTGGGTCCCTCTTGATAACTGATTGTTTACAACTTGTATGTGCAGGAGCAGACTGGGAACAATGATAATTGGTGGTATGTTGACAGTGGATGCTCTAGGCACATGACAGGAACCAGAAGTCTACTGACAGACTTCAGAGGTGGACTGAGACAAGGAGTGCACTTCGCCGGTGATAAAGGAGGAGTAATTACTGGGAAAGGAATTGTTTCTAATGGAACTTTGACTCTAGAGGATGTGAATTATGTTGAAGAACTAACGCACAACCTAGTGAGTGTTTCCCAAGTCTGTGATAAAGGTCATCCTGTTCTCTTCACTGAGAAAGAGGCCTTGATCCTGAAGCCGGGTTTTATCATTCCCGATAAATGGATACTGATGAAAGCTCCAAGGAAGAAGGACATTTATGCTATCAACATGAATGCTCCTATTACTTCAATGGTGTCTACTTGTCTGTTATCCAAGGCTTCAGAATCAGACTCTCTCCTATGGCATAGGAAAATGGCACACTTAAACACTCGAAAAATGAACTATATAACCAAACATGGGTTAGTTCTGGGTGTACCACCGAAGAGTTTTGCATTTGAAGACAAGTGTATATCCTGCTTGAAAGGAAAACAGCATAAGAAACCACACAAGTCTAAAAATGTGAACTCTATTTCCTCGCCTTTTGAGTTGCTACATATGGATCTCTTTGGCCCAATAAGCAAGAGAAGCATAGGTGGCAAATGGTACTGTCTGGTTGTCACAGACGATTTCTCTAGATTCTCTTGGGTATTCTTTTTGGGATCTAAGGATGAAACTCCGGGCATTCTTATGGAGTTTCTAGATCTAATAGAGAACATCTATAGAAAAAGAGTTAAGAGAATTCGTAGTGACAATGGGACCGAGTTCAAGAATTCTACATTGAATGTATATTGCTTAAGCAAAGGCATTCAACATCAATTCAGTGCACCATATGAACCTCAACAAAATGGTGTTGCTGAAAGGAAGAATAGAACTCTAATTGAAGCAGCGAGAACAATGCTTGCAGATTCAAGGCTTCCGGTCATATTTTGGGCAGAAGCAGTGAATACAGCATGTCATGTTCTCAATCGGGTTCTTACGGTTAAAAAGCAGAACAAGACATGTTATGAGCTTTTGAACAAAAAGAAACCGAACTTAAAAGGGTTTGAACCCTTTGGAGTTTCATGTACGTTGTTGAAAACAAGTCACCAACCTAAATTTGGTGAGAAGGCTGACGAAGGATACTTCCTAGGTTACATGCCTAACTCACCAAACAAAAGGGCCTTCAATAAAAATTCGGGACGTGTTGAAATAGTTTATAACATCGAAGTTACGAGCTATACACATGACTCACATAAGGGATTGGATTGGCAGTTTGACTATTCAGATCTTTTCAAGTCATTTAAAGTCCCTATCAGTGACTATGTCAGTAACTCAGACATTCCTGAGCATTTATTGTCGGGAGATGAGGATCCTACTCCTTCTCCAACATCGAGTGCTCAAACGTCTGATGTTAGGAATATTGTCGATACTGATGTTGTCCCCCCTATCGAGTCACAACTACCTCAAGATGATATACCTCTAGAGAGTGAAGATCCTGAAATTGCTTCTCAAAGGATTATGGATGATGTTCTTACTCCTCTGAGACAATTAAGGATATCAACTACTAATGAAGGTATACCACCTTTGGAGGAAATTGGTGCCAACTTACAGGATGATATTCCAGTTGAACCTGTTACTTCAACAAGAATTAATAGGATTCATCCAATTGATAATATCATCGGTGATCCAAATTCTCTTGTTCTGACTCGAAATCAATCTAAAGCTAGTACATCTACTCATTCAAGCTTGTACGCTGAAATGAACGAGACAGGGATTTCTAATCTATGTCTATATTCATGCTTTATCTCACAAATTGAACCTAAAAATGTTCAGATAGCTTTGAAGGAAAATTCGTGGGTCGAGGCAATGCAGGAAGAACTGTCTCAGTTCACAAAATTGCAAGTTTGGGAGTTGGTTGACCTACCTGTTGGAGAATATCCAATTGGAACTAGATGGGTATTTAAGTGCAAGAAAGACGATCGAGGAATCGTAATTCGCAATAAAGCTCGTCTAGTTGTCCAAGGTTTTAATCAACAAGAGGGGATTGATTACAATGAAGTGTTTGCGCCTGTGGCTAGGCTTGAAGCAATTAGGTTATTCTTAGCATTTGCAGCCTCAAAGAAAATAAAAGTATTTCAGCTGGATGTTAAAAGTGCCTTCTTGTATGGCAAAGTCAAAGAAACGGTGTATGTTTCTCAACCACCGGGATTTACTGATCCAAAGTATCCAGATAGAGTATATCGTCTCGATAAGGCTCTATATGGATTACATCAAGCTCCGAGAGCGTGGTATGAGACACTGTCCACTTATCTTCTTGAGAATGGATTCACAAGAGGAAGAATTGACAGTACACTCTTTGTGAAATGGAAAAGAAGAGACTTTCTACTTGTTCAAGTATATGTTGACGATATCATCTTTGGGTCATCTGACGAAAGGATGTGTAGTGAATTTGAAAAGGTTATGAAGAACAAGTTTGAGATGTCAGCAATGGGTGAATTGACATTTTTCTTAGGATTGTAAGTCGATCAAAAGAAAGATGGATATTTCATTCATCAGACTAAGTATACTAATGAGCTTCTAGAACGATTCAAGATGGAAGAATCAAGAATTTTTCATACTCCTATTCCGGAAGCCCATGGTATTGGTCCAGATACATCGAGTGATAGAGACGTGGATCCTACTCTTTACAGGGCCATGATTGGATCACTAATGTATCTTACAGCTTCCAGGCCTGATATAATGTTTGCAGTATGTGTCTGCGCAAGATATCAAGCTACTCCTAAAGAATCTCACATGCAAGCTGTAAAACGAATTCTTCGTTACCTCAAAGGGAAACCGAAGCTGGGACTTTGGTATCCGACTGATGGAGACTTAGATTTTGTGGCTTACACTGATTCTGATTACGGAGGATGCAATCAGAATAGAAAGTCTACAACCGGTGGATGTCAATTCCTAGGAGGTAGACTGGTCTCTTGGCAATGCAAGAAGCAAACATCAGTAGCCATTTCTACATGTGAAGCTGAGTATGTTGCAGCTGGCAGCTGTTGTTCCCAAGTTCTGTGGATACAACAACAATTGCTTGATTATGGGCTGAGTATAACAAATACTCCTATGATGATTGATAATGAATCAACGATCTCAATAACCAATAATCCAGTCAAGCACAGTAAAACTAAACATATTGATATCCGACATCACTTTATTAGAGACTGTGCTGAGAAGAACCTGATAAAGTTAGCTAAGGTTCCATCTGTGGATAATTTAGCAGACTTATATACCAAAGCGTTCGACAGAGCTCGATTCGAGAAATTGGTGCAACTAAATGGAATGAGAAATCCAGAGGATTAGTCTTCCATAAAGTTGTTTTGTAATAATTAGTTGGTCTTATTTATTAGTTTATGCCTATTTTTTTTTTTAAAAAAAAAAAAAGAAGAAAAGAGAAAAGGGGGTTAGGCGTATGGCATTCATTTGCTTGTTACCGTTGGGGAATCGCCTCCGATAAAGGTTAAGTCTTTATCAACTGGGAAATGATAGTAAATTAGAGGAACTGGCTTAATAAATGTAGGTAAAAGTCTTAAGTTAGATGTGTTAGTAGATTCAAATTTGTTACATGAACTTTACATCTTTAAAACCAGGCCTTCACTTATCTTTATTTTAGTATACTCCTCTCTCCACACGATATAATCTACTTGAAAAACTTTAGATCTAGATAGCTTCATTATATGATGTACTGGTAGGCAATGTCTGCTTTGATTTCTGAGCATATAATAAGCTATAAATCTTCTGTGTGTTATCTCGTGTGATTTACTATATGACGTATGACATAAGTCTTAATTGATGAATGATAGTCTGACCATACACTGTTATCAAGAATCTATGAAAATATGTCAAGACAAATAATAAGAATTATGGCTGTTAGTGAAATTACTGGTGTCTCTATTGTACTAAGTACAGACCTGACCCCTTTAGTTTTGCCAATGGTTTCAAGCTTGGTTTGTCTATACTAAGGGATCTTATGTTGTACTAAGTACAGATCTAGAACCACTAGTATCTACAAAACGAGTTTGATATTTGTCACATTTACTCAAGGGTATGTCATATGTTTCGAAAAGAACATCATTTAGTGACCTCTATCTTGCAAAGTGAAAGAAACAGTGTTATGTGTTTTACTAAATTTCTCAGTATGTCATTTTTGAATCACATTTGGTAATACACATACAAACAATAAAAGGTTTGCTCGGAAATCAGTATAGACTTTGTTTATATGGATTATAATACCGGTAATCATCTTGAACTGACTATGTTAATTAAACTAATTTATTTTGATGTGAATGGTATATTCTGTGGAGATAGGTAACCAAGTTATACTTTTATAAATATGAGTTGAACATTGGTTAAAGAATGTGAGCTATTATGTAACAAATTGAGAATTTCATAAGGTATGAATACTAACAATCTTCTTAGAACTTTTATTCATCAATTGGTTCAGCTTTTTCCTTCTGATATGATCCCGTTGTTGATTATTTCTTAACGCCCTCAATTAGGATCTATTTTACTTTATTTTATTTTATTGTAATTTTATCTTAGACAAAGTTCTTCATTAATACAAGGGTTGTTAATACCAATGTTTATTATGGATCATTGTGTTTTATTTATTTCACTTTATCTATTTATCTTTTCTTTTACTTCTATTTCTATTTTACTTATTGTTGTACTGTTCGTATTATCGAATGATTGCATCACAAGTGAAAGATCCTCAGATTTTAGACTTGTGCTCGTTTTTCTAAGAACGACAAGTGAAAAATATTTTATTTTAGACTTGTGCACTATTCCATGAGAAAAACAAGTGAAAGATACGTGTATTTTAGACTTGTTTATTTTTAGGAACTTAAAAATTACGTTTTTATAATTAAAATGTATTTTTTAGACCTTTTTTGCGAATCCAGAACAGGGCTGCGAGTTGAACTCAACTCTGCGAGTTGAGTTCTGCGAGCCGAGTTCAAATGGGTAAAGGGGGCTGCGGGTTCAAATTCCACCCACTTGCGAATCCAAACACACCTGCGAACCCACACACATTGCGAGCCGAAATACCTTTCGATTTTATTTTCGAAATTTCAGCTTGTATAACGAACCTTTGACTATATACATTATATCCTACTTTGCATTCCGAATCTATTGAGGTATAAATCATACAAATCCACCGCGTAATCTAATCATAATCGGCATTTTAAATAAAATGAGGGTTTTGGTTTTTAAAATTACAAATGTCATTCAAATCTTACTCAAATGGACAAGAAACCGTGGGTTTTATGTTAATAGGAGTATGTTGGAACTGAGAACATAAACTGATCATGCTAAATCTTCCAAGAATTTCAAATTTTTGATGATGTCATTTCTGCAGTTCATCCTGCGAGTTGAGATCCAACTCAACTCGCAGGTCAGCAGGTCAACGAGTCGACTTTCATCTGCGAGTTGAACTCCAAGTCTGACTTGCGAGTCCAACTTGCGAGTTGACTTGCAAGTCTGACTCTGCGAGTTGACTTGCAAGTCTGACTCTGCGAGTTGACTTGCAAGTCTGACTCTGCGAGTTGAACTCTGCGAGTTGACTTTGGTTGACTATGCGAGCTGACTTTGGTTGACTTGCGAATTGAACTCTGCGAATTGACTTGTTTCTGCGAGTTGAACTCACTTGCGAGTTGAAATTTTTTAATTTTGTAACTTTGCATGTTTATTTAATTTACGAACTCTAGATTTTTAATAGTTAAGAGTTATAAATTAATTAACAATTAGACGTGTAGACTTCAATGAAAAACACGTAAAATTGTCTACTTTTAAACTTATAAGGCTTAAGACTTTGAGTAATAAGCTATATACTTTTAAACGAATTGTCGAGAGTTAGAATTATTGACTTTATATATAATAAACGACTATAATTGTTAATTAAGTTTGATAACTTAATAGTTCAATTGTCGTTCGTCGAATATATAGGTCTTTCAATATTTGTTAATCTAATTGTCTAACATTTTTTTTGTGTGATTTATAATTTTACAGAAATGGCTCGACAATTCGCCGCTCAGCACAACGTGCTCGTCGATCTGGATATCAATGCACGTGGTGCCGCCAGACTAGCTCAGATTCTCACATTCTTAGGTCGATCGAGGATTCAGTTTGCTGTTACAGAATCCCCAGCCTTATCAAAGGATCTTTTAGATCAATTCTGGGCTAATATCGAGTTCGACACAGTCGTCAACCCACCAGTGATTAGGACTAGAGTGAATAATCATCCGATTGTGTTTTCTTCTACTGACATCAGGCATATTTTACATCTGGGCACGGCTGATCAGGAAGATGGCCCAACCGAGTTCTCTTCAGATTTTCTTGAGGGTGCTCTAGGCCGTATGGGGTACGTGGGACCCATGCGAGGACGCCAGTTCTTGAAGGCTCTTGTCTTCGGTCAGTGGAGATTCTTATGGCACGTCCTAGTGACTGTTTTTGGTGCCAAGAAGGGAGGATATGATGAGCTGAGCCCTTCGCTTCTATCAGGAGTACTGTCCCTGGTTTACAATAAACCATACAGTTTCTCAGATTATATTTTTGGCGAGATTGCTCGACAGATCTCGGGAGCTGTTAGATCACAGTTCATGATCTACCCGAGATTCTGTATGCTGATTATTCGAGCCTCGATTCCAGACTTGCCGGACTTTCAAGCTGACTTAAAGGTTGACACTATCGGGCTGCGGGCTTACAATGCCATGTTTATGCACACCTCAAGGAGGTTTGAGATGCAACCACAGCCGACAGAGCTGTTTGGGTTCTTGATCCATCCCGATTATGTGACGCCACCAAATCATGGTTGGCTAGATGTTGATGTGGCCGAGGGTGCTCCTGACCCACAAGAACTGATTGAGGAGGTTCTTATTCAAGCAAATCAGCAAGAGCAACAAGTTAATGTTGACATTGCAGCTGAAGTGGTGCAGCAAGTACTGGCTGAGAACGATGATGCCAATGATCCCATCATGCAGGATGTGGATCAGTATGTTGCTGAGGCACCAAAGTTTGAAGAACCATCCACAGAGGCACCTGATGCTGCTGGACCATCAGGAAGAGATGAAGAAGCTGCTTCGGCTTCTGAATATGATTCTGATGATGATGATGATGACTCTGGACCTCCTGGGTTTGTCTCTGGGATTCCAGAAGGGATGATTCGAAAAGGATCAAGACTGATTATGGATCCGGCGCTGAAATTAAAGAGAAAAGCCGTTGATCAAGATCCTGATTTTGTTCTTGTCGAAGAAGATGAGGATGAAGAAGAAGAGGAGGAGGTACTTATTACTCGACCTCGCAAGCTGCTCAGACAAACAGCTTCAACCTTTGCAGCTCATCTACAATCAAGTTCTACGCCCTCAGAGGCTGAAATGATTGCTGCTTTGGTTCGCCCGTCTTCGCACCCAACCACCAAATCTAGCAGGGTTGCGGCGCGTCTATTAACCGATGTTGCTACCGAGATAGCGAAGAAAATGCAACCGCCCGCTCCCACGCCACCAACCACCACTACTGCTGCTCCATCCACCTCCTCTGCGACTGATTCTGATCATATTAATAGCTTAGAGTCCAGAGTTCGAGAGTTGGAAGAAACCGTTAAATTCTTGATTTCTCAAATGCTGTCTATGTCTGATAACATGACTAATCAGAATGATGCCTATTCACTGCTCATCAAGACGAATAACAATCTGATAGATGATGTAGCTGACAAGCAGAGGCAAATTGATAGACTTGATCGCCTGGTCATCAGCCTTCTGAAGGACAAGCCATCTCAAGGGGAGGTATTGACATATCAAGAGTCCTGCAAGGAAGATGAGCTGGCGAAGAAGAATAAGAATGATGAAGATGATGATCCCTCAGCTCAGAAGGATAGTGAGCTGGCCGGTCCTTCAACGATTGGTCAGCAGACTACATTTCAGGGGGAGTCTGCTGAAGCAAGTGGTAGTGGAGCTGGTGCTGATACTGCGAAGGGTGGAGCTGAAGAAGGTGACACTTGTATTAATATAGACTGATTGTAATTATTAATACATTGTAACTTTGAATTATTTTGTAATATAATTCTGTAATTAAGATGTTTAAACTTGAATGTTTAAAATGTTATAATTATGATGTTCGCATATTATAAGACTTATTCAAATTTTAGATCGATTATCATAATCGATGAAAGATTTGAATAAGTATATATATATAATATATTTCAAATACACAAAGGGATTAATAAGAAAAATCTTAGATTGATTCAGGGAAATCAATGAAAGAACTTATATTAATCTATTTGTGTATGTATTTCTATAGGTCATGAAATGTTGAACTTATCAGATTCTGAAGGCGACATGCCAGATGAATTAGATGAGGACATTGACTTTGACCTTGAAGAAGGAGAGTTTGTACCTCCTAAAGATTGGACTTTCATTGTTAATGATGGGGCTGACGAGTGTGTAGATCTTGACGCTGATGTTGTTGAACACATTGTAAGCCCATCTACAACTAAAGTGGTCATCCAGGAAGAAGATGGAGAAAGGGTTGTTGATTTAGATGAAAATCTAGATGAATCAACCAGTTCTGAATCAGAAGATGATCTTCCAGAAAAACTCAGAAATAATCCCATGTTTAGACCTCTGAAAAGGAGAAAGCAAAAGGTTGGGATGTCTTAAGTAGATATAACTGGAAAGAAAGCTCCAAGGAAGGGGATCATCGGCTGGTATTTTGATTCTGACTTGAAACTTTTCGCTATCAAAAGATTTGACGGAGTTCAATATTTCGATAAGAAGCTTAAAGTATTCAGTTCGCTTCCTCGATTTGAAATTCGAGACTTGGCACGCTTAGAACTGATAAATCCCAGTAATGATCCCTACGCAACGTATGTTGAGAGAATCATTCAGACTGAGGGTAGATCAATGAAGTTTGAAAAGATTAAGCCAAGAGTCGGAAAGACGATCAAATTAAAGGAACGAAGTCAGAGAACTGGCCGAAGATTAAGGAAGAAAACTTATCCAGCTGTCAAGTGCATACAGCAGATACCACTGAAGACAATGCCACAGAATATTCTGGGAAATCTTCTGAACTGGCACGTGGACTCAGAGACTGGTGAAGCTGTCATGGTTGAAGCTGATGATGAAGTTGGAGGAGAAAGAGTAATTCTAACAGTCTATGACCATCGACACCTGATGAATCTGTCGAAGAAGGACCTGTTGAAGTTAAACGAAAACAGGATCTTGACGACTGAAGCATGGGGTGATCTTGCAAGAGATTATCAATTAATGGTGAAGACTTGTATTAGAATGAAGATTCATATGGGCAGTAGTATTTACAAGTAGAGACCAAAGACAAAGTTGAAGATAACGACACTAGAGCTATTGTCAAGGGGGAGTCTGTTGGGACATGTTATTGTGACAATAGATCTAGCTTGTAATAGGACTAGTGTATTTATTATCAAACTTGTATAAATTGGTTTAGACTTGTAAATATATGATATTAACTTGTTATTATTATTTGTTTAAAGTTATTAGACAAATATCGATTTTAAGTTAAAGTCTGAATCGCGAATTGAGAAGTCAACTCGCAGGTCAACAGACTTGCGAGTTGAGATCTCAACTCGCAGTCCAATCTGGACTCGCAGCTCTCAGCAGCGAGTTGAAATCTGGGCTCGCAGCTTTCTCAGTTCGCAGGACCTACCTGCGAGCTGAGATGTGGGCTCGCAGTCCATCTGGACTCGGAGGCCCATGGGCTGCGAGTTGAGTCAACTCGCAAGGCCCATGGCCTGCGAGTTGAACCAGATATAAATATTTTAATGCTGCTCATTATTAGAGATCTAGAAATCCGTGCTCATTACACACACCAAATATTTAAGTATTCTCTCCTCGAAATCTGTGCAGATATAAAAGCATTTATTGAATAGGCTCGGTTTTGATTGTTTAACACTAGTTAATATCAAAACGAAGCTTGTTAATTAATTGCAAAGTTATATAAGCTTAAACCTAACGTATTGAGGGATTCCGCACCTCAATACTTAAAGATAATCCATTATCGAACCAAGATCTAGAGACTTACAGGATGAACTGGTGAAGTAGCGAAGAGATGATACAGATGCTGATCTCACTGCTCAGAAAGATAGTGAGCTGGCTGGTCCTTCAACGACTGGTCAGCAGGCTATTATTCAGGGGGAGTCTACGGGTGCAAGTGGAAGTAGTGCTGGTGCTGGTACTAAAGATGGTGGTGCTGATGAAGGTGAAGCTTGTATTAAAATAGATTGATTGTAATATTTAAAAAATTGTAACTTAGAATTATTTTGTAATATATTCGACTTGAGATTTATAATTATAAGTTAAATATGTTTTAAATATTTCAATGTGATATACAATTAAGGTTATGTAAAGTATTGATCGAAAGTCTTCTGACTTATAGACATTCGTGTGGCGTGTCCCGATTTAATATTAGCGGTCAAACTTTTACTATAATCTTTGCATTTTAGACTTGAGAATGTTAAGATTGACAAGTTAATTATGCAATGGGAATTATGATATTAATTAATTGTAAACTTGAATGTTTGGTGATCATTATCGTTCACAATACATTAATGTTTAAGTTAATTAATGTTCTGATATTATAAGACTTTTGGAATCTTAGATTGATCATAATGTTACTTTATGATCAATGAAAGATTTATAAGTTTATATAATGTGCCTTAAATACACAAAGAGATTAATAAGGAAATTCTTAGATTGATTCAGGGGAATCAATGAAAGAATTCATAATATTAATTGTTATTCATTAATAAGGAAATTCTTAGATTGATTCAGGGAAATCAATGAAAGGATTTATGATATTAATGTCTATTTGTGTATGTACTTCTATAGGTTTGGGAATGCTAGATCTATTTGATTCTGAAAGTGATATGCTTGACGAGATAGATGAAGCTATTGATTTTGACCTAGAAGAAGGTGAATTTCTTCCACCTGATGACTGGACTTCTATTTCTGATGTTGGGTTAGATGAAGGTGTAGATCCCGATGCTAATACCGATGAACACATTGGGAGTACATCAAAGACAAAAGTTATAATTCAGGATGAAGATGGAGAAAGAGTCATTGATTTAGATGAAAATCTAGATGAATCAACTGATTCCGATTTTGAAGATGATCTTCCTGAAAAGCTTAAGGATAATCCAATGTTTAGGCCGTTGAAAAGGAAAAAAAGAAAAAGATTGGGATGTCTGAGGTTGACATTATAGGAAAGCGAGCTCCACGTAAAGGAATCATAGGATGGTATTATGATTATGATCTGAAGCTTTTTGCAGTCAAAAGGTTTGACGGAGTTCAATATTTTGAGAAGAAACTTGCAGTTTTCAGTTCTCTTCCTAGATTCGAAATCCGAGACTTGGCTCAACTAAAATTGAAGAACACATTAATGATCCATATGCAAGCTATGTTCAGAAAATAATCAAGACTGAGTGTCGTTCAATGAAGTTTGAAAAGATAAAGCCAAGAGTCGGAAAAACTATTAAGTTGAAAGAACGAAGTCAAAGAACTGGAAGAAGACTGAGGAAGAAGACTTACCCAGCTGTCAAGTGTGTGCAGCAAATACCACTAAAGACAATGCCACAGAATATTTTGGGAAATCTTATGAATTGGCATGTGGATTCAGAGACTGGAGAAGCTGTCATGGTTGAAGTTGATGATGAAGTTGAAGGTGGTGAAAGAGAAATTCTGAAAGTCTATGACCATCGACACCTGATGAATCTGTCTAAGAAAGATCTGTTGAAGTTAAATGAGAACAGGATCTTGACAACTGAAGCATGGGGTGATCTTGCACGAGATTATCAAATGATGGTGAAGACTTGTGTTAGAATGAAGATATATATGGGTAGCAAAATTTACAAGTGATTACCAAAGACAACTTGAAGACAAAGACGCTAGAGCTATTGTCAAGGGGGAGTCTGTTGAGACATGTTTTGTGACAACATATCTAGCTTGTAATAGGACTGGTTTAATTATTATCAAGTTTGTACATTGGTTTAGATTTGTAAATGTATGATATTAGTTTGTTATTATTATTGTTAAATATATTGACTAAAGTATTAGACAATAACGAATACGAACTAAAGTCTGAATTGCAAGTTGAGAACTCAAGTCGCAAGTCATGGAACTTGCGAGATGAGATCTGAACTCGCAAAGTGAACTCAAGTCGCAAGTCATGAGACTTGCGAGATGAGAACTGGATTCGCAACTCATATAACTGGCGAGCCGAGACAAAGTCACTGCGCTGACTTGTCTTGCGAGTTGAGTCAACTCGCAAAGCCCACGGGCTACGAGTTGAAATGAGTATTTAATTAATATTCAGATTAATTATTTAGTATCGATTGAATTAGACGATTTACTGAGTTTTGAGTTTCCAGAGAGAATTAAATAGACTAAAGGCTAGGTTTTGACTGATTAATATTGGTTAATATCAAAACAAAGCATATTAGTTAATAGAATCGCGTTATAATCTTGAATTAATCGTATTGAGGGATTCCGCACCTTAATACTATAGATAACGGAGTTATCGAACCAAGATCAGTGGACTTACACCGAGCTTTACAATGACTTGTCATTTGAAACGATATTTCTTTAAAACTATAATTTCTATAACCTGAATTTTATATTAGATCATTGTGGTCTTGGAATATGATAAACGTGGTTTCATAATAACGTCTCGCATTCTTATGAACTTCAACATAATAATCCATCGAGGTTATAAACGTTTTGATATTGATTTGATGATCCATTGACTTTAGAAACCTAACGTGAACTTAATAAATACTACAATATGAGTTTTATAGACATAAATTGAACATATTAAACACTATATCTTGAGTTTTTATAAACGTGAATTGAATATTCCTTTGAAAATATGATCGTGGCGTTATAAATGAATCACGACTTTTAATTGAGTACAAAAAGGGAATCGCTCCTTAATGAATCTCGTACTTAATTAAACCTCTTTTGCGAATAAAACATCAAATCTCAAATGAATTTAACTATCAAATGAGTTTCGCTCTTAAATGAGCCTAGATATAATGAATTACTTCATAATTATTCGCGCAATAGCATTTGATTATCCTAAAAATTGATTTTAAGAACTTATCGGATGATTATCGTCTTTGTATGAGCTTCGGCACTAAACTTTTGCAAACTAATCACGTAGTAACGTGGAACTTTTAAACTAGATTTGTAAACTCTTGGAAAGGGTCTTCATTTCACAAAACCTGTGTACTCACCAACTATGTTTCATAGTTGACCTGTTTATTTTACATGCTTTTCAGGAATTAGTCACAACTTGTCTATTGAAGCTAAACCCATTATATGATCTATGATGCTGTAGCGTTACGGGATTTTTGTCTCTTTTGGATATAATCGCATGTTTAGACTATTTACTTTTGTGCTGTAAACGCTTGTAAGACGTTATGTAATGTATTAATTGTAGACCGTTGAACGGTGATCTTTTGTAATTTTGAATTGTGAAATCATTGTACTGTTACATCTCGTGTTTCCGCTTTAGCGGGGTGTGACAATAAAGTCTCACACTAAAGTTGCACACATAAAGTCGCAGAAGCTGATAGTGTCGCATGTACTGTTCATCGTCTTCACCAAATCTGAGTTTGAATCAAAACTTTGAAATTTAACCTATAATTGATACCGAATGATCTTCAACACTAGTAGAACACTTTGATCGGTTGATTTGAACAAATTCAATCTCAAAGTCCTTCTATTTGAATTTAACCGCCATTTTCATTCAAATACCTATTTTGCAATTTTCTTCGAATTTAAGCTTGATTCCTGCAATTAAACCGTGTAATCACTTCCAAACCCTTCAACCAATGCTCTGATACCAATTGTTGGATCGAAACTAGTGATTTGGACGTGAATTGAAATAAAACCGAGAGTATATGTGCGTATGTGTATGAATGAATATGAAGAAGTAGTTAAATGATTGTGTATTGCTATATAAATCTGTTACAAGCTCTTATTCACTCTCAATCTAAGTATTACAAATGCACAACGAAAAGTCTCTCTGATTCAACAACTACAAATGAAAGTCTGAGTTCTGTATTTATATTGCCTTTGTACCTGCGAATTTGTGACTGCGACTTTAATTGAACCTGCGACTTTATATTTAAAGTTGCATTTTGTGGCGCAGGACCAGTTTTCACTTACAAATGCAAATCCTAATTTTATATCTAACATTCAATAATGTACAATGAACACCAAAGGGTTCAAGACCAGTAAGGTTTGGTTTTCGACCGTTTAGAAGTTCATAACAAGTTTTGTTATGTCTTTTGACGGTTAAAACCCTGTTGAGTACATGACAAGCTGTATACACTGCTTCGCCCCAGAAAATGACAGGAAGCTTTGAGTCAGTCAGCATTGTCCTAGCTGCTTCAATTAAGGTTTCAGCAACTCCATTTTGTTGTGGCTCATAGGGTGCACTAAACTGATGCTGAATTCCTTTGCTTAAGCAAAAGACATTCATCACCGAGTTTTTGAAATCTAGGCCATTGTCACTTCTAATTTTCTTGATTCCTCGACCATATTGATGTTCAATCTGAGTAAAGAATGTCATCAGCATTTCCGCTGTCTCATCCTTTGTTCCAAAAAATAATACCCATGAGAAACGCGAGTAATCATCAGTAACCACTAAGCAGTAGTGTTTACCGCCTATACTCCTTGCATTCACAGGACCGAGCAGATCCATGTGAAGAAGGTCAAACGCTGAGGCAATAGAATTTTGAGTTTTGGACTTATGAGTTTTCTTGTGTTGTTTTCCTTTTAGACAAGGCAAACACTTGTCCTCCAACCCAAATCTCAGCAATGGTACACCTTGCACTAGTCCATTTTTGACTATAAAATTCATCTTTCTGAAGTGCAAGTGGGCCATTTTCCTATACCACAACTGTGAATCAGATTAAGAGGCTTTGGATATTAGACAAGTCGACTCCTGAGAAGATTCAGCAACACTCATGTCCATCACATAAGTGTCTTCCTTCCTAGGTGCCCTCATGACAATCCATTCCTCTGGTATGACAAATCCTGGTTTCACTATTAATGCCTCTCTATCTGTGAAATGGACGGGATGTCCTTTATCACAAATCCGAGATACACTATGAGATTATGTTTCAGCTCCTCAACATAGTTGACTTGCTCTATCATAATTTTCCCATTTGTGACATTACCTACTCCGGTGATCTGTCCACCTTTTGCTCTAGCAAAGTTAACATATCCTCCTTTCTTGTGCACAAAATCCACAGGATTTTGCTTTTCCCCCGTCATGTGCCGTGAGCAACCGCTATCAACGTACCACCAGTTAATAGCTCTACTAGTTAACTCCTGCACAAAGATTTAAAACAATTAGTCATTAAGGGGGACCCAAGCCACCACGGTCTTGGGTCGGCTATCCTCATCAACGAATGTAAGCTCCTACAAGTATCCATTACTCTTATTAATAGAGATACATGCTTTTGGAATCGCACTCGTTAGAGCATATGGGAGGAACTGCCGCTAGGCTTTCGCTCGGGAGACTTTTGGAAAAGTCTCGGATTAACAGGTCTAGGGTTTGAAGTAGACCTAGCCCTAGATGGATAGTTATAATTTGAATTATTATAATTCCTATTATTACTATTCGGGTTAGTAAATCTACTGTTGGGAGTTTGAAATCTCTGTGGAGTCTTTGACCTGGATGACTGTCCACGAGAGTTTCCTGCAGCAGGAGTAGTGCTTCTAGTACTGTCATTGGTCGTGAACTTCATAGCTTTTTGTGAAGGTTGTGTTCTTTGAGAACTTGAAGTTCTCTTAAATCCCAACCCATTCCTCCCAGATGTCTATGCATTGTCGTTGGACAGTCTCTGCTTTATATTATTCGTCTCAGGAGACTTTTTCCTTTTAGGAGACGAAACAGATTTCACAGGTGATTGGTCTTTTTTCACTTGTGACTTTCCACTTTTGCCCTTAGTTGGAAAAATACTTGCTACGTGTCTCTTTTGATGGCACACAAAGCAAGAACGTTTCACAAAGGCCCTATTCAAGGCCTTTTGATCCGTTTGGTTGTCCAAGTTAGGCAAACTAGGAGAGGAGACAGTTTCAGTTTGTTTACCCTTATTTAATTTAGTACTAACATTTTCATTTTGAGATTAGGGTGAAACAAATTTAATATTTTTATTTAAAGTCTCCTTGACACTTTCTTTTCCCATCACACCCTCTTTTACAAAATTTATCTTTATTTCAGAAATGGGTGTTTTGGAAGTGTCAGCCAAGGTTGATTCAGGTTCAGTTACAATTTCAGCTTTCGCAGGTCTAACAAATTGCATTAGACCTGTAACTACTGAGTGGTTGACAGAATCATCTATGTTTGACATCTCAGCATCATCATAAATAAACTAGTAGTTGTGATCAAAAAGTCCTTGGTTGGTAGTATCATCGACATTCAAAAATCTCAAAAATGATTCCTCAACTCTAACACATGTGGTGAACATGTTTACATACCTCAAAATCAAAGACATTTGTTCTTGGTGACTAGTATCAGGTGTACGATCAAATTCGAACTCGTATACTCTCTATTTACGATGTCAAATGTGAACAAGCTGATACAAATGGATCATGAAGTGGGTAAAGCTACTTCACCGCCAAAGCTTTTAGCTGAAGATTGCTTCGGGTGGAAAGATAGATTTGAATCATTTGTAAAATTCAATGACATCAAGATGTGGATCTGTATAAATGAAGGGTATGATGCACCTACTTATGAATTCGAAGGAAAACGTAGGTTTTATTCGTATTCAACGATGAAGGAGGCAGACAAAAGGATGTATGATGCAGAGAACAAGGCATTGTCTGCTATCATCAAGTGTCTTCCTGAAGAAATTAAGCATACCTTCAAACAACGTTACCACTTTTCTAGAGAGCTCTAGGTAGCTTTGGAGAAAAGATTCGATGGTAGTGAATAGATCAAAGAGAGTAGGGCTGACTCATATCAAGGGACGTCTACTAGTGATCAATACTCCTGGAATAGTACACATTCCAAAGCCTTGATTACTAAAACACATGACGTTCATATGATTGGAGTTCACCTGTTGAAGAGCCTCAAGAATTCGTGACAACATTTGATGAGGCAGATAAAAAGGATACAAGTAAGAAGAAGACTGAGAGAGAGTTAACTGCTTCAGAGACCAGGGTTATAAGATTGGAGTCAACTGATAATATGAGTATGTTGGGACATGTTATTGTGACAACAGATCTAGCTTGTAATAGGATTAGTGTATTTATTGTCAAATTTGTATAATTGGTTTAGACTAGTAAATATATGATATTAACTTGTTATTATTATTTGTTAAATGTTATAAGACAAGTATCGATTTCAAGTTAAAGTCAAAATCGCGAAATGAGAAGTCAACTCGCGGGTCTAATAACCTGCGAGATGAGATCTCAGTTCGCACATCAATCTGGACTCGCAGCTTTCCTCTGCGAGTTGAGATCTGGGCTCGCAGCCAATCTGGACTCGCAGCCATCTGGACTCGCAGGCCCATGGGCTGCGAGTTGAGTCAACTCGCAAAGCCCATGGCCTGCGAGTTGAACCAGATATATATGTAAGGTCGCTAGATCTTGGTTCGATAACGGATTATCTTTGAGTATTGAGGTGCGGAATCCCTCAATACGTTAGGTTTAAGCTTATATAACTTTATTATCAATTAAAGGGCTTTGTTTTGATTATTAACTAAGTTAATCACTCAAAACCGAGCCTTTAATACTATAATAAATATATATGCACGAAAAACGAGGAGAATAATTAAATATTTGCTGTGTGTAATAATGGCACGGATTTCTAGACCCTCTTTTAATTTTGAACAGCATTAAAATATTTATATATGGTTCAACTCGCAAGCCATGGGCTTTGCGAGTTGACTCAACTCGCAGCCCATGGGCCTGCGAGTCCAGATGGACTGCGAGCCCACATCTCAGCTCGCAAGTAGGTCCTGCGAACCGAGAAAGCTGCGAGCCCAAAACTCAACTCGCAGAGGAAAGCTGCGAGTCCAGTTTGAGCTGCGAACTGAGATCTCATCTCGCAGGATATTTGACCTGCGAGTTGACTTCTCATTTCTCGATTCTGACTTTAACTTGAAATCGTTAATTGTCTAATAACATTTAACAAATAATAATAGCAAAATTAATATCATATATTTACGAGTCTAAACCAATTTGACAAGTTTGACAATAAATACACCAGTCCTATTACAAGCTAGATCTGTTGTCACAATAACATGTCCCAACAGACTCCCCCTTGACAATAGCTCTAGCGTCGTTATCTTCAACTTTGTCTTTGGTCTTTACTTGTAAATACTACTGCCTATATGAATCTTCATTCTAATACAAGTCTTCACCATTAATTGATAATCTCTTGCAAGATCACCCCATGTTTCAGCCGTCAGGATCCTATTTTCATTTAACTTCAACAGGTCCTTCTTCGACAGATTCATCAGGTGTCGATGGTCATAGACTGTCAGAATTACTCTTTCTCCTCCTTCAACTTCATCATCAGCTTCAACCATGACAGCTTCATCGGTCTCTGAATCCACGTGCCAATTCAGAAGATTTCCCAGAATATTCTGTGGCATAGGTTTTAGTGGTATCTGCTGCATGCACTTGACAGCTGGATAAGTTTTCTTCCTTAATCTTCGGCCTGTTCTTTGACTGCGTTCCTTTAATTTGATCGTCTTTCCGACTCTTGGCTTAATCTTCTCAAACTTCATTGATCTACCCTCAGTCCAAATGATTCTCTCAACATAAGTTGCGTAGGGATCATTACTGGGATTTATCAGTTCTAAGCGTGCCAAGTCTCGGATTTCAAATCGAGGAAGCGAACTGAATACTTTGAGCTTCTTATCAAAATATTGAACTCCGTCAAACCTTTTGATAGCGAAAAGTTTCAAGTCAGAATCAAAATACCAGCCGATGATCCCCTTCCTTGGAGCTTTCTTTCCAGTTATATCTACTTCAGACATCCCAACCTTTTGCTTTCTCCTTTTTAGAGGTCTAAACATGGGATTGTTTCTGAGTTTTTCTGGAAGGTCATCTTCTGATTCAGAACTGGTTGATTCATCTAGATTTTCATCTAAATCAACAACCCTTTCTCCATCTTCTTCCTGGATGACCACTTTAGTTGTAGATGGGCTTACGATGTGTTCAACAACATCAGCATCAAGATCTACACACTCGTCTGCCCCATCATTAACAATGAAAGTCCAATCTTCAGGAGGTACAAACTCTCCTTCTTCAAGGTCAAAGTCAATGTCCTCATCTAATTCATCTGGCATGTCGCCTTTAGAATCTGATAAGTTCAACATTTCATGACCTATAGAAATACATACACAAATAGATTAATATCATAAGTTCTTTCATTGATTTCCCTGAATCAATCTAAGATTTTTCTTATTAATCCCTTTGTGTATTTAAAATATATTATATATACACTTATTCAAATCTTTCATCGATTATGATAATCGATCTAAAATTTGAATAAGTCTTATAATATGTGAACATCATATATTATATGATCTTATAACTCTTTTATCGATCATAGTCAATCTAGAATTACAAAAGGCTTATAATATACAAACATCCATAATTATAACATTTTAAACATTCAAGTTTAAACATATTAATTTCAGAATTATATTACAAAATAATTCAAAGTTACAATGTATTAATAATTACAATCAGTCTATATTAATACAAGTGTCACCTTCTTCAGCTCCACCCTTATCAACACCAGCACCAGTTCCACTAGCTCCAGCAGACTCCCCCTGAAATGTAGTAGTCTGCTGACCAGTCGTTGAAGGACCAGCCAGCTCACTTTCTTTTTCAGTCGCGGGATCATCGTCTTTATCATCTCGGCTCTTCTTAACCAGCTCATCCTCTTTACAAACTTCTTCAAATGCAGCCTTCTCAATTGCAACTTTCTCCCCTTGAGATGGCTGGTTCTGCTCTAAGTAAGTAATACGACGAGAGAGACGATCAAGTTGTCGTTGCTTCTCAGCCACGTCATCTACCAGAGTGTTGTTGGTCTTGAGTAACAGTGAGTAAGCATTGTTCTGTGTAGTGACACTGTCTGACAACTGTAGAATCTGTGTGGCAAAAGTGTTGGCAACTAACTACAACTCTCGAACCTTAGACTCCAAGCTTATAATGCGTTCAACATCAGTCTTTGGTGAGGTTGAAGGAGCAGCATCAGTGGTGGATGGAGGTGTTGGAGCAGGAGGTTGCATTCTCTTTGCTATCTATGTAGCAACATCTGTCAAAAGACGCGCCGCAACCCTGCTTGATTTGGTGGTTGGGTGTGAAGAAGGTTGAACCAAAGCAGCAATCAATTCAGCCTCAGAGGGCGTAGACGTTGATTGTGTAGTAGCTGCAGAGGTTGAAGCAGTAGGCTTTGATAGCTTGCGAGGTCGAGTGAGAAGCACTTCCTCCTCTTCTTCATCATCTTCGTCTTCAACAACAACGAAATCAGGATCTTGATCAGCAGCTTTCCTCTTTAACTTCAATGCCGGATCCATAATCAATTTTGATCCTTGACGAATCATCCCTTCAGGGATACCGGAGACAAACCCTGGTGGTCCAGTCTCATCATCATCATCAGACTCAGATTCAGAAGCAGAAGCAGCTTCTCCATCTCTGCCCGATGACCCAACAGCATCAGATGCCTCAGTAGGTAGAGGTGTACCAGAGGTACTCGGACCTGCAGCCAAAAATTGATCTATATCTTTAAAGACCTGATCAGTGTCCTCTTCAACTCGTGGTGGCTCAGCAATATATTGATCCACATCCTGCAAGATAGGATCATTTGCATCATCATTTTCAGCCAAAACTTGTTGCACTACTTCAGCAGCAACTTCAGCATTAACTTGTGGCTCTTGCTGATTTGCCTGATTTAGAACCTCCTCTATCAGCTCTTGTGGTGCAGGCACAGCTGCAGCCACATCAACATCAATCCAACCATTGTTTGGTGGCGTAATATACTCGGGATTAACCAAAAATCCAAACAACTCTGTCAGCTGTGGTTGCATCTCGAATCTGCGAGAGGTTTGCATAAACATCGCATTATATGCCCGTAACCGAATGGTATCAACCTTCAGATCCGCTTGAAAAACCGGCAGATCAGGGATAGAGGCCCTAATAATCAGCATGCAAAATCGGGGATAGATCATAAACTGCGATCTAACTCCCCCCAAAATTTGGCGTACAATCTCCCCAAAGATGTAATCTGAAAAGCTGTATGGTTTGTTATAAACCAGTGACAGTAAAGCAGATAGGAGAGAAGAGCTCAACTCATCGTATTTTCCCTTCTTCGGTCCAAAGATAGTTACAAGGACATGCCATAAGAACCTCCACTCACCGAAAACGAGCGCCTTCAAGAACTGACCCCCTCTCTTGGGTCCTACATACCCCATCCGTCCTAGAGCTCCCTCAATAAAATCCGATGGAAACTCAGTTGGTCCATCTTCCTGCTCCACAGTCCCCAACTGTAGTATGTTTCTAAGATCAGAGGCAGAGAAGATAACCTGACAATCATTAATCCTCGTCTGGATGACCGGAGGATTCACAGATGTGTCATATACTATATTAGCCCAGAACTGGGTAAGTATATCTTGTGAAAGAGCAGGTGACTCTGTAATGGCGTACTGTATCCTTGATCGACTCAGAAAAGTAAGAATCCGAGCGACCCTGGATGCACCTCGTGCATTGACATCCAAATCAACGAGCACGTTGTGATGAGCAACAAATAGTCGAGCCATATCTGTAATATCACAAATCACACAAATGTTAGACAATGAGTTTAACCAATATTGATAAACTTATATGATCTACAACTCATAATTGAACTATTAAGTCGTGAAACTTCATTATCAATTATAGTTGTTAAACACATATATAAAGTCAATAAGTCTAACTAGACAGGCATATTACTTATTACAGAAAGTCATAAGTCTTATAAAGTATACGGTTTTACGTGTTTACATTAAAGTCTACACGACAGACTGTTTATTAATTTATAACTCTCAATTATAAATAATCTAGAGTTCGTAAATTAACCCTTTTTAAAAAAAAAATCAAAGTCAGCTCGCAAAACAAGTCAACTCGCAAAGTCAACAAGTCAACTCGCAGAGTTCAACTCGCAAGTCAACAAGTCAACTCGCAGAGTTCAACTCGCAAGATTCAACTCGCAAGTCAACAAGTCAAACAATGTCAACTCGCAAGACCAGTCAACTCGCAAGTCAACTCGCAGGTTGGACTCGCAAGTCAACTCGCAGGTTGGACTCGCAAGTCAACTCGCAGGTTGGACTCGCAAGTCAACTCGCAAGTTGGACTCGCAAGAGCGGGCTGCGAGTTGAGTCTGGATCTCAACTCGCAGCATGAACTGTTGAGCATGACGTCATTTTGATTTCAAAATTAGGCGAATTTTTGTGCAATCCCTTAATACCATTATGTTCACAATACTCTAATTAACATAAACCCCAAGGTTTCTTGTTAGTCTAAGCATTATTTTAGTGGTATTTGTAATTTTAAAAACAAAACCCTCATTTTTATAAAAATGTTGATTGTGGATTAATTACACGGTAGAATTAGTTGCTTTTTACCTTAATATGTTCACAATGTAAAGATGGAAAATATTTAGGAAGTGAAAAATCCGATCCTCAAACAAAATTTTTTGGAAATGAAGTGAATAAATCTCGGTTCGCAACTGTGTGGGTTCGCAATTGATTTTGGATTCGCAGAACTGTGTGGGGCTTTATGCGGGCTCGCAGGTATTTATACCTGTTGACTCGGCTCGCAGAACTCAACTCGCAGAGTTGAGTTCAACTCGCAACCCCAAGTCAGTTCGCAGCACTATTCTCAACTCGCAATTTTTGTCCAAAAATACATTTTAATTACAAAACGTAATTTTTAAATCCAAAAACTAAACGAGTCTAAAATAAATGTATCTTTCACTTGTTTTTCTCATGGAATAATGAACAAGTCTAAAATAAAATATTTTTCACTTGTCTTTCTTAGAAAAACGCGCACAAGTCTAAAATAAAATATTTTTCACTTGTGAAACAATCATGCGACAATACGAACGAGAAACAAAAATAAAATAAAATTAAAATTAAAGAAAATTTACTAAATTAAGAAAAGCACGAACGAATGTATAAAAATTAAAATAAACGACAATGATTCATAATAAACATTGGTATTAACTACCCTTGTATTAATGAAACACTTAGATTAAAATAAAAATACAATAAAATAACGTAAAGTAAATCCTAATCGAGGGCGTTAAGAAATTATCGACAGCGGGATCAGATTAGAAAGAAACAGCTGAACCAATTGATGAGTAAAAAGTCTAAGAAGATTGTTAGTATGCATACCTTATGAAATTCACAATAAGTTACATAAGAACTGACAACTTAACCATTTATCAACTTATATTTATAAAAGTATAACTTGGTTACCTATTTCCACAGAATATAATATTCACATCAAAATGAAGTGATTTAAATATCATAGACAGTTCAAGATGATTACCGGTATTATAATCCATATAAACAAAGTCTACACTGATTTCCAAGCAAACCTTTTATTGTTTGTATGTGTATTACCTAATGTGATTCAAAAATGACATACTGAGAAATCAAGGATAACACATAACACCGTATCTTTCTCTTTCAAGGTAGAGGTCACTAAATAAGGTTCTTTGCGAAGCATATGACATACCCTAGAGTAAATTTAAAATGTGACAAATATCAAACTCGTTTTGTAGATACTAGTGGTTCTAGTTCTGTACTTAGTACAACAGAAGATCCCTTAGTATAGACAAACCAAGCTTGAAACTATTGGCAAAACTAAAGGAGTCAGGTTTGTACTTACTACAATAAAGACACCAGTAATTTCACTAACAGCCATAATTCTTATTATTTGTCTTGACATATTTTCATAGATTCTTGATAACAGTGTATGGTCAGACTATCTTTCATCAATTAAGAATTATGTCATACGTCATATAGTAAATCACACGAGATAACACACAGAAGATTTATAGCTTATTATATGCTCAGAAATCAAAGCAGAAATTGCCTACCATTACATCATATAATGAAGCTGTCTAGATCTAAAGTTTTTCAAGCAAATTATATCGTGTGGAGAGAGGAGTATACTAAAATAAAGATAAGTAAAAGCCTGGTTTTAAAGATGTAAAGTTCATGTAACAAATTTGAATCTACTAACACATCTAACTTAAGACTTTTACCTACAGTTATTAAGCCAATTCCTCTAATTTACTATCATTTCCCAGTTGATAAAGACTTAACCTTTATCGGAGGCGATTCCCCAACGGTAACAAGCAAATGAATGCCATACACCTGACCCCCTTTTCCCTTTTTTTTTTTTTTTAAAATAAGCATAAACTAATAAATATAAACAACTAATTATTACAAACCAACTTTATGGAAGACTAATCCTCTGGATTTCTCATTCCATTTAGTTGCACCAATTTCTCGAATCGAGCTCTGTCGAACGCTTTGGTGTATAAGTCTGCTAAATTATCCACAGATGGAACCTTAGCTAACTTTATCAGGTTCTTCTCAGCACAGTCTCTAATAAAGTGATGTCGAATATCAATATGTTTAGTTTTACTGTGGTTGACCAGATTATTCGTTATTAAGATCGTTGATTCATTATCAATCATCATAGGAGTATTTGTTATACTCAACCCATAATCAAGCAATTGTTGTTGTATCCACAGAACTTGGGAACAACAGCTGCCAGCTGCAACATACTCAGCTTCACATGTAGAAATGGCTACTAAGGTTTGCTTCTTGCATTGCCAAGAGACCAGTCTACCTCCTAGGAATTGACATCCACCGGTTGTAGACTTTCTATTCTGATTGCATCCTCCGTAATCAGAATCAGTGTAAGCCACAAAATCTAAGTCTCCATCAGTCAGATACCAAAGTCCCAGCTTCGGTTTCCCTTTGAGGTAACGAAGAATCTGTTTTACTACTTGCATGTGAGATTCTTTAGGAGTAGCTTGATATCTTGCGCAGACACATACTGCAAACATTATATCAGGCCTTGATGCTGTAAGATACATTAGTGATCCAATCATGGCCCTGTAAAGAGTAGGATCCACGTCTCTATCACTCGATGTATCTGGACCAATACCATGGGCTTCCGGAATAGGAGTATGAAAAATTCTTGATTCTTCCATCTTGAATCGTTCTAGAAGCTCATTAGTATACTTAGTCTGATGAATGAAATATCCATCTTTCTTTTGATCGACTTGCAATCCTAAGAAAAATGTCAATTCACCCATTGCTGACATCTCAAACTTGTTCTTCATAACCTTTTCAAATTCACTACACATCCTTTCGTCAGATGACCCAAAGATGATATCGTCAACATATACTTGAACAAGTAGAAAGTCTCTCCTTTTCCATTTCACAAAGAGTGTACTGTCAATTCTTCCTCTTGTGAATCCATTCTCAAGAAGATAAGTGGACAGTGTCTCATACCACGCTCTCGGAGCTTGATGTAATCCATATAGAGCCTTATCGAGACGATATACTCTATCTGGATACTTTGGATCAGTAAATCCCGGTGGTTGAGAAACATACACCGTTTCTTTGACTTTGCCATACAAGAAGGCACTTTTAACATCCAGCTGAAATACTTTTATTTTCTTTGAGGCTGCAAATGCTAAGAATAACCTAATTGCTTCAAGCCTAGCCACAGGCGCAAACACTTCATTGTAATCAATCCCCTCTTGTTGATTGAAACCTTGGACAACTAGACGAGCTTTATTGCGAATCACGATTCCTCGATCGTCTTTCTTGCACTTAAATACCCATCTAGTTCCAATTGGATACTCTCCAACAGGTAAGTCAACCAACTCCCAAACTTGCAATTTTGTGAACTGAGACAGTTCTTCCTGCATTGCCTCGACCCACGAATTTTCCTTCAAAGCTATCTGAACATTCTTAGGTTCAATTTGTGAGATAAAGCATGAATATAGACATAGATTTGAGATCCCTGTCTCGTTCATTTCAGCATACAAGCTTGAATGAGTGGATGTACTAGCTTTAGATTGATTCCGAGTCAGAACAGGAGAATTTGGATCACCGATGATATTATCTATTGGATGAATCCTATTAATTCTTGTTGAAGTAACAGGTTCAACTGGAATATCATCCTGTAAGTTGGCACCAATTTCCTCCAAGGGTGGTATACCTTCATTAGTAGTTGATATCCTTAATTGTCTTAGAGGAGTAAGAACATCATCAATAATCCTTTGAGAAGCAATTTCAGGATCTTCACTCTCTTGAGGTATATCATCTTGAGGTTGTTGTGACTCGATAGGGGGGACCACATCAGTATCGACAATATTCCTAGCATCAGACGTTTGAGCACTCGATGTTGGAGTGGGATCCTCATCTCCCGACAATAAATGCTCATGAATATTTGAGTTACTGACATAGTCACTGATAGGGACTTTAAATGACTTGAAAAGATCTGAATAATCAAATTGCCAATCCAATCCCTTATGTGAGTCATGTGTATAGCTCGTAACTTCGATGTTATAAACTATTTCAACACGTCCCGAATTTTTATTGAAGACCCGTTTGTTTGGTGAGTTAGGCATGTAACCTAGGAAGTATCCTTCGTCAGCCTTCTCACCAAATTTAGGTTGATGACTTGTTTTCAACAACGTACATGAAACTCCAAAGGGTTCAAACCCTTTTAAGTTCGGTTTCTTTTTGTTCAAAAGCTCATAACATGTCTTGTTTTGCTTTTTAACCGTAAGAACCCGATTGAGAACATGACATGCTGTATTCACTGCTTCTGCCCAAAATATGACCGGAAGCCTTGAATCTGCAAGCATTGTTCTCGCTGCTTCAATTAGAGTTCTATTCTTCCTTTCAGCAACACCATTTTGTTGAGGTTCATATGGTGCACTGAATTGATGTTGAATGCCTTTGCTTAAGCAATATACATTCAAGGTAGAATTCTTGAACTCGGTCCCATTGTCACTGCGAATTCTCTTAACTCTTTTTCTATAGATGTTCTCTATTAGATCTAGAAACTCCATAAGAATGCCCGGAGTTTCATCCTTAGATCCCAAAAAGAATACCCAAGAGAATCTAGAGAAATCGTCTGTGACAACCAGACAGTACCATTTGCCACCTATGCTTCTCTTGCTTATTGGGCCAAAGAGATCCATATGTAGCAACTCAAAAGGCGAGGAAATAAAGTTCACATTTTTAGACTTGTGTGGTTTCTTATGCTGTTTTCCTTTCAAGCAGGATATACACTTGTCTTCAAATGCAAAACTCTTCGGTGGTACACCCAGAACTAACCCATGTTTGGTTATATAGTTCATTTTTCGAAAGTTTAAGTGTGCCATTTTCCTATGCCATAGGAGAGAGTCTGATTCTGAAGCCTTGGATAACAGACAAGTAGACACCATTGAAGTAATAGGAGCATTCATGTTGATAGCATAAATGTCCTTCTTCCTTGGAGCTTTCATCAGTATCCATTTATCGGGAATGATAAAACCCGGCTTCAGGATCAAGGCCTCTTTCTCAGTGAAGAGAACAGGATGACCTTTATCACAGACTTGGGAAACACTCACTAGGTTGTGCGTTAGTTCTTCAACATAATTCACATCCTCTAGAGTCAAAGTTCCATTAGAAACAGTTCCTTTCCCAGTAATTACTCCTCCTTTATCACCGGCGAAGTGCACTCCTTGTCTCAGTCCACCTCTGAAGTCTGTCAGTAGACTTCTGGTTCCTGTCATGTGCCTAGAGCATCCACTGTCAACATACCACCAATTATCATTGTTCCCAGTCTGCTCCTGCACATACAAGTTGTAAACAATCAGTTATCAAGAGGGACCCAAGCCATTACGGTCTTGGTTTGTCCCTTATCATCGACAAACTGTAGCTCTTTAAAGTAACCATTTTTCCCATTGGGAGCTTTGGTCACTTTTGAAGACGCATCAGCTTGCTGATGATTAGTGGTCCTGGGTCTATAAGTTGATTGATTTCCAACCCTCCCCGAAATATAACCCTGGGATTTTTGCCCTTGGCTACGATTATCATAGGACCCTTGGTAAACTCCTTGTGTGCGAGATGTAGAACCAATCTCAAAATGACTTTGGTTCCTTCTCGGAGTCATAAACCTCGACGACACCTGATCCTTAGCAGAGTTTTCATGCCGTTTAGGTTTTGGTGGCGAGACACTGTGAGACGCATCTCTTTTCAGAGCAGTCACAGGTTTAATACCAATACCAGGTCTGGTACCTAACCTGTCTGTGCTAGAGATATTTTTAGACTTATCACTGGCCTCGCGCTTAGGAGCAGCTTCATTCTTCTTATTGGGACAACAAGAAGAGACATGTCCTCGTTGATGACATTTGAAGCATGACATCTGCTTTCGTGACTTAGCAGTCTTAGCAGACTCCTTCTTTATCTGATCAAAAGACACTGAAGGTAACTCCTTATGTTTCTTAATGACTTCATTATTTCCATCAGTACTTCCAATCATCCCACTTGATACGAATTGTACTTTAGTGAGAGATTTGACTGTACTCTTGGTTAAAGATGAATCATTGACAGTCTCCTTTTGGATCTCAGATGCAATAGACTGTTGATTTTCCAAATCCTCAGTCTCAGGATTAACGTCTGTCATTTCTAAGTCAACAGAAGTGGAAGCAGTGTAATTGGCATTAAAAGGCGGAGGGACATCTGAGTATCCTAGGCCAGTAACATCCTTTACACTACGTTGAGAGCCAATGATTCTATTTAAGGTCAAAGAAGAAGTTCTATAACCTTCAAATTTTCTATTCAGCTCTACCAGTTTCATATTTGACTCTGATAACTCCTTATCCCTAATAGCTATATTTCTATTAAGCTCATTAAGGTTTAGATATAACCCGTCTATTTTAATACATTGTTCATTTATAATGTCAGTCAGACTGGTCTTATCTAGAGTATCACTCTTAATCTTCTCGTTCAGTGCTAATTTATCTTCACCTAACCGACGAACATCAGACTTAGCTAAGTCTAATTCTGAGGTCAAGGTTTTGTTAGATTCTGCAAAGACACTAACCTGTGTTTGAAGATCAGTAACTAAATAGCATACATCGGTGAGAGTAAGGAGATCTAGACATACCTTTTTCTTTTCGGATTGAATATCAGCCATATATGCCACAAAATCATTGGGACTCATTTCTTCTGTCGAGTTGATGTAGAGAACATCTTCCTCAATCCCCTTAACTTCAGTGTGTGGCACATTAGCTTGAAGTTCTTCAGTAGTTGGCATGTAGGAAGTGGATTCAATTTGTTTCTCTTGATCGTCAATCTCAGCCATGAGAGCTTGCTCTGATGGTGTAGACCAATCATAAGATCCATCTATTTGCTGAACCACTAAGACTTTGGAAGTTAGATTACTTCCCGAATCTTGTTTTGAAGATCCAGCATCAAGCTTTGGTCTTTGGCATTCCCTGGCAAAGTGTCCGTAACCTTGACAATTATAACACTTGACCTTGGACTTGTCAAAACCTGGTCGATTTCCAACCACTCTCTTACCCGTACGCTTTAGGAAATTCTTTACTCTCCTTGACACCATAGCCAGTTGCCACTGGAGGTCCATTTCCTCTAAGTCGTCAGGATCAACCTGATCATAATCTTCATCAAATTGTGCTGGATCGTTTATCTTCCCTTGAATATAGTTTTCATAAGAAGCAACGAACGATGCCAACACAGAAAGTTGTTGTTCGGCTGATTTCACACTCATCGGCATCTTATGATGCCCTTGAGTGGATTTATCTGAGGTGGTGTTCCTGTTTCGTTTATCACCGTTATCCGAAGCAATGAAACAGAGATCCTCAGTCAATTTTTCTCCAATCTCATCAATTTCACCTGCAAACAAAGCCGTGGTCAAATTGGATGAGGAATTAGAGATACTAGTCTTTCCATGGTACAGACCAGGATTCTGTAGATGATCAGAATCCGTATCTCTCGTTTTCTTAGAGAAGTCATAACCCCTTAGTTTATCAATCGCTTTCTCTAGGGTCATGGTTGCATATCTTTCATCATTATCTTTCAGCATGATACCGTACATCTCCCATTTACAAGGTAAACCCTCAATAAACTTGTCGGTTTTCTCCTTGTCATTATAAAAGATAGCATGGTCGTCAAGCTCACTTAATAGATGATAGAAACGGGTGGTGTAAGCCTCAAGATCTTCTTCTCTAAAAGCCTTAAATACCATAAACTGCTTTTTTAGAAGATTACATTTACCAGCTTTCACCTGAGGGCTCCCCTCACATCTCTTTTCTAGAGCGTCCCACAGCTCTTTAGCTGTGTGAAAGGACTTCAACTGATGGTTGATCTCCTTAGGAAGGCTCATCTTAATTGAAGAATGTGCTTTATTATCGATGGTGAATTCTTTCTTCTGATGGTCATTCATTCGATCATAAGTCACAATCACTGTTGCGTTCCCTACCTCAGCTGTAGGTGCAACATATCCATTTTTAATACACAACCAAATAGTGATGTCGTGGAATCTACAGTAACTTTCAAATCTGTCTTTCCACCCATAATAGTCCTCAAGTCTAAGTAGCTTCGGTGGAACATTAGATTTTCCAACCTCGTGTTCCATCTCGATCATTCGGCTTAAATCAGACATTTTAAAGTGAAAAATTAGGTTATATTGCGAATTTAATAATCTCAACTCGCAACTAAAAAATGTCAACTCGCAGAAAATCTCAGCTCGCAGAAACTCAGTTCGCAATGGAACTCGGTTCGCAGCTGATTCTCAACTCGCAGAAAACTCAGTTCGCAAAGAACTCGGTTCGCAGAAACTCAACTCGGTTCGCAGAGATTCTCAGTTCGCAATGGAACTCGGTTCGCAGGAATCTCAACTCGCAGAAACCCTAATCTCAACTCGCAGATAACAGTAACCCTAATCTCAACTCGCAGAACGGCGCCTCGAAATCTGGGAACTGAACCTTTTGGTATTTTTACGAATAAATCCGTAGATTTCGTTCGAAAAACGACCCTAAAGATGTTATATAACCAAAAACCTTGTAACCACAACGTTTCTAAGCCCGAAAGCTCTGATACCAATTGTAAGGTCGCTAGATCTTGGTTCGATAACGGATTATCTTTTAGGTATTGAGGTGCGGAATCCCTCAATACTTAAGGTTTATTGCTTATATAACTATGCAATTAATTAACAAGCTTCGTTTTGATATTAACTAGTGTTAAACAATCAAAACCGAGCCTATTCAATAAATGCTTTTATATCTGCACAGATTTCGAGGAGAGAATACTTAAAATATTTGGTGTGTGTGTTTTTGGCACGGATTTCTAGGTCTCTTTAATAATGAGCAGCATTAAAATATTTATATCTGGTTCAACTCGCAGGCCATGGGCTTTGCGAGTTGACTCAACTCGCAGCCCATGGGCCTGCGAGTCCAGATGATTGCGAGCTCAGATCTCAACTCGCAGGTAAGACCTGCGAGTCCAGATATCAGCGAGCCCAGATCTCAACTCGCAGCTGAGAGCTGCGAGTCCAGATGGTTGCGAGATGAGATCTCAACTCGCAGGTCAAACCTGCGAGTTGACTTCTCAATTCGCGAATTTTGACTTTAACTTGAAATCGATACTTGTTCAATAACATTTAACAAATAATAATAACAAGTTAATATCATATATTTACGAGTCTAAACCAATTTATACAAGTTTGACAATAAATACACTAGTCCTATTACAAGCTAGATCTGTTGTCACAATAATATATCCCAACAGTTATAAACTATTTCAACACGTCCCGAATTTTTATTGAAGACCCGTTTGTTTGGTGAGTTAGGCATGTAACCTAGGAAGTATCCTTCGTCAGCCTTCTCACCAAATTTAGGTTGATGACTTGTTTTCAACAACGTACATGAAACTCCAAAGGGTTCAAACCCTTTTAAGTTCGGTTTCTTTTTGTTCAAAAGCTCATAACATGTCTTGTTTTGCTTTTTAACCGTAAGAACCCGATTGAGAACATGACATGCTGTATTCACTGCTTCTGCCCAAAATATGACCGGAAGCCTTGAATCTGCAAGCATTGTTCTCGCTGCTTCAATTAGAGTTCTATTCTTCCTTTCAGCAACACCATTTTGTTGAGGTTCATATGGTGCACTGAATTGATGTTGAATGCCTTTGCTTAAGCAATATACATTCAATGTAGAATTCTTGAACTCAGTCCCATTGTCACTACGAATTCTCTTAACTCTTTTTCTATGGATGTTCTCTATTAGATCTAGAAACTCCATAAGAATGCCCGGAGTTTCATCCTTAGATCCCAAAAAGAATACCCAAGAGAATCTAGAGAATCGTCTGTGACAACCAGACTGTACCATTTGCCACCTATGCTTCTCTTGCTTATTGGGCCAAAGAGATCCATATGTAGCAACTCAAAAGGCGAGGAAATAGAGTTCACATTTTTAGACTTGTGTGGTTTCTTATGCTGTTTTCCTTTCAAGCAAGATATACACTTGTCTTCAAATGCAAAACTCTTCGGTGGTACACCCAGAACTAACCCATGTTTGGTTATATAGTTCATTTTTCGAAAGTTTAAGTGTGCCATTTTCCTATGCCATAGGAGAGAGTCTGATTCTGAAGCCTTGGATAACAGACAAGTAGACACCATTGAAGTAATAGGAGCATTCATGTTGATAGCATAAATGTCCTTCTTCCTTGGAGCTTTCATCAGTATCCATTTTTCGGGAATGATAAAACCCGGCTTCAGGATCAAGGCCTCTTTCTCAGTGAAGAGAACAGGATGATGTAGGAACCCTTTTGCTGGACCTAATCAGATCGTATGACTCAATCAGAAGGGCGGAATCCAACTGATCAAGTATTGATCGTATATTGAATCACAAGCACAGTTTCTCTAACGTTTTGTATATATGAACAATTGAAGAATAAGCTTTACGATCTCTCTCTCTCTCTCTCTCTCTTTAGGGTTTGATCCACCCACAAATGAAATCTGACTTCACTATTTATAGACATACTGGACCCTGCGACACAAGCCTTGTGTCGCAGGCCAAGCCCACTACGACATAGGCATTATGTCGCTATTGCGACATAAGCTCTGTGTCGCATGACCAATATTCTATGTATATTCTATAATTACATTTCATTCACCGACTTGAATATACACATTAATCACATCACATAGTAAGACTAATTGACTTTGACAAATACGAACATTGACCAACTGACTGACACACAGAAATGCACTAACAAACTCCCCCATGTCATCAGCTTGGTCAAATAGGCTTCATTTAGTCTTCACCAACAAACTCCTCTATGTCATTAACAATTAGAAACTCCCCCATTGAGATAGCATGGTCTTCAGAATATTGATGTCCAGATTCATGTGACTGACACACCTTTTGCATACAATAAGATCTTCAAACTATATGACCATCTCTCAATCTTTAGCAGCTTCTCCAATAGAATTTATCTTCACAGTCTTTGGAGAATAACCAACATCCTTTATATCTTCAATATTTGACTTTAACAAGATATGTGATATTGAATAAAACAACATAGAAATAAAATATTTTTGTAATTTTCTTTATAAATGAAAAGTAAAGAATACCAAAAGGAAAATAAATCGGGAATAAGATTGTAATATGTCTGCTTAAGGATCATATCAGGATAACATATAGTTATTAGGAAATAGCAAGTGTTATTTCGATTATCAGTATATTTGTCCAACTTTAAATTTACTTAGCATATTTAAATCACCGGGTATAAATATTAGTTCAAGACGATTATTGGTATGTTTGTCCATATAAACATCTAGCAATCAGAATTTACAAGTGCATTTTGAATTATTATTCATGATTACCAGAGTAGCTTCCCATTTGATATACTCTTATGATCAGGATACATGCATAACTTCCATGTAATGAGTGTGATTATTGTATTCCATCTTTAAAGTCAAATCATGAATAAATGTTCAAGTACTTTTGTACTCCATTAAAGATTAAATTTGACTAGGGTTAGAGACAAACAAATCTATAATCAAACTAGAGGTGACAGGTCTGTACTTTCGTACAACAGAGCGACATAGTTTGACTAGAGACCTTGATAACGGTATTCTTGTATCTTGGTCTAGTTTGCTCTATGTTAAGATATACTGACTGAAACTAGGTTAACATATTTCTGGATGTAGCAAAAGAAACACTCAGTATATCTCCTAGATGAATTCTTTAGGATACTCAATGACATGTGTTATGGTAGTATCTATCACATAAGAATTAAGACTTATCGTCATACATCAAAAGAAAGTGTTCACATGATAATTTCGAGAGTTAAGTTTATTTTGTGCACTTAAAAACCTTTATGTTAGATGTCTACCAATACATCATATGATGAAGCTAATATTTAGAGAAGGCAGTTCAAGTATGCTAGATAAATCTACTGACACATCAAACATAAACCTTAAAATTTCCATTTTGTGTACATGTCACCTGATGAACTATCATATCCCAAGTTATTTACAAACACAATCCAAAATGTCTTCCAGAATTAAGAATCTTCCAGAATTAAGAATCTTGCTGTTCAAATTTCTGATCGAAATAATTTCTAATCGAAATAATCAGAATTTTTAATGTTTTAAAATTACTCCCCCTGAACAGCAAATTCTTTTCTCATTTCTAATTCAAAGGTTATCCCCTAAAAATTAAACTAATTTTAATTTTAATTTTTTTTTTTTTTTTTTTTTTTTTTTTTTTAACAAAATAAATTTCGCAACATTACATTTCTTTGATACTAAAGAGTATAAAGAATGGTTACTCTTTGTTTACTCTTGTGAAGAAACAACTTGCTGACTCACAGGCAGAAGTTCTTTGTTTACAACGAAAACTTTCAAACTTTTCTACATCCTCTATGGTATTTGATGAAATTCTTCAATCGCAAAGGACAGATACCAAAAGCAAAGCTGGTCTTGGTTATCACCATGTACCACCTCCTAATGACTATCTGCCAATGCCATCAAAGGATTCCATCAAAGACTTTGTGCCTTCTTCTTCCAAAGAAGACACAAAACCTGTTAATTCCTCAGTTAATGATTCTATCACTAAGGTTGATGAGGTTATTGAGGTAGATGATATACCTGAAGTGTCTACCATTAAGGTTGAGAAATTAAATGTCAAACCTGAAAATTTCATTCTTGCAACTGAAAATGATGATTGTTTCAAATGCAAAAGAAAAGCAAAGGTTTACAATGAATCCTCAAAAGTTCAACATGTTAAAAGGGATTCAAAATCTAAATCTTCGGATAATTCACGGTCATCTGTGAAGAATCTCAAGAAAGATAAAGTAGTTGATAAATATGAAAATAATAAATATTCAAAGTCAACTAGCTCAACCTTAGGAACATCTACTTCAACATGCTCACCTAAGAGTGCATGTTCAACAAATGTTCCTATTAATAGGCCTTCGGTGTATTATCCTCCTCCAAAACGATTTGAAGGAACTCATTGGAATAAATCTTTTGTGGATAGACGTTCTTGTTTTTGTTGTGGACAACAAGGACATGTTATTAGGGATTGTAAGTTGATAGCCCTAGACAGGTTTGGTAGAAGAATGCCAAGAACTTATTCATATAGAAGTTCTTGTTCAAAATCATTGTCAATGCGTAGTTCACATTCGCCTTTATCTAGTTATGCATCCTCTTCACCTAAACCTATGGCCAGAGTAAACAAAGTTGTGCCTAGTAGAACCCAAGTTCAACAACACAATATTGTTGAAAACAAATTATCCAAAACTAAGCAGGTTTGGAAACAAAAATCCACAAACAACACATCAATGAAATCAAGTGACTTTTTAAAATATCATAAACTCATTGATGTGATGATTATGGACGCTAATGGACACCCCAAGACTATCAAGGCTTGGGTGTCCCATAAAATCTAATGTTTCATTGTTTGTGGTGATGCAGTAAGCTTTTTGATAGATTATATTTTTAGTGACTGCAAGGATGTGTATTGTGTTAAGAATGCTTTCAAGGTAGTTAAGTGTGGTGCATTGTGATTGAATGGATGAGATTATCAAAGTTTCGAGACGGCATAACATGGTTAAAAGAATTTGATTTGACTTGATATGTGATTTTGGAACTTTTATTTCGTCTTTTTTTTTTTTGGTTCAATTTGTTAGTATTGCAACAACCATTCTTTATACTCTTTAGTATCAAAGAAATGTAATGTTGCGAAATTTATTTTGTTTAAAAAAAAAAAAAAAAAAAAAAAAATTAAAATTAAAATTAGTTTAATTTTTAGGGGATAACCTTTGAATTAGAATTGAGAAAAGAATTTGCTGTTCAGGGGGAGTAATTTTAAAACATTAAAAATTCTGATTATTTCGATTAGAAATTATTTCGATCAGAAATTTGAACAGCAAGATTCTTAATTCTGGAAGATTCTTAATTCTGGAAAACATTTTGGATTGTGTTTGTAAATAACTTGGGATATGATAGTTCATCAGGTGACATGTACACAAAATGGAAATTTTAAGGTTTATGTTTGATGTGTCAGTAGATTTATCTAGCATACTTGAACTGCCTTCTCTAAATATTAGCTTCATCATATGATGTATTGGTAGACATCTAACATAAAGGTTTTTAAGTGCACAAAATAAACTTAACTCTCGAAATTATCATGTGAACACTTTCTTTTGATGTATGACGATAAGTCTTAATTCTTATGTGATAGATACTACCATAACACATGTCATTGAGTATCCTAAAGAATTCATCTGGGAGATATACTGAGTGTTTCTTTTGCTACATCCAGAAATATGTTAACCTAGTTTCAGTCAGTATATCTTAACATAGAGCAAACTAGACCAAGATACAAGAATACCGTTATCAAGGTCTCTAGTCAAACTATGTCGCTCTGTTGTACGAAAGTACAGACCTGTCACCTCTAGTTTGATTATAGATTTGTTTGTCTCTAACCCTAGTCAAATTTAATCTTTAATGGAGTACAAAAGTACTTGAACATTTATTCATGATTTGACTTTAAAGATGGAATACAATAATCACACTCATTACATGGAAGTTATGCATGTATCCTGATCATAAGAGTATATCAAATGGGAAGCTACTCTGGTAATCATGAATAATAATTCAAAATGCACTTGTAAATTCTGATTGCTAGATGTTTATATGGACAAACATACCAATAATCGTCTTGAACTAATATTTATACCCGGTGATTTAAATATGCTAAGTAAATTTAAAGTTGGACAAATATACTGATAATCGAAATAACACTTGCTATTTCCTAATAACTATATGTTATCCTGATATGATCCTTAAGCAGACATATTACAATCTTATTCCCGATTTATTTTCCTTTTGGTATTCTTTACTTTTCATTTATAAAGAAAATTACAAAAATATTTTATTTCTATGTTGTTTTATTCAATATCACATATCTTGTTAAAGTCAAATATTGAAGATATAAAGGATGTTGGTTATTCTCCAAAGACTGTGAAGATAAATTCTATTGGAGAAGCTGCTAAAGATTGAGAGATGGTCATATAGTTTGAAGATCTTATTGTATGCAAAAGGTGTGTCAGTCACATGAATCTGGACATCAATATTCTGAAGACCATGCTATCTCAATGGGGGAGTTTCTAATTGTTTGAAGACATAGAGGAGTTTGTTGGTGAAGACTAAATGAAGCCTATTTGACCAAGCTGGTGACATGGGGGAGTTTGTTGGTGCATTTCTGTGTGTCAGTCAGTTGGTCAATGTTCGTATTTGTCAAAGTCAATTAGTCTTACTATGTGATGTGATTAATGTGTATATTCAAGTCAGTGAATGAAATGTAATTATAGAATATACATAGAATATTGGTCATGCGACACAGAGCTTATGTCGCAATAGCGACATAATGCCTATGTCGCAGTGGGCTTGGCCTGCGACACAAGGCTTGTGTCGCAGGGTCCAGTTTGTCTATAAATAGTGAAGTCATATTTCATTTGTGGGGGGATCAAACCCTAAAGAGAGAGAGAGAGAGAGAGAGATTGTAAAGCTTATTCTTCAATTGTTCATATATACAAAACGTTAGAGAAACTGTGCTTGTGATTCAATATACGTTCAATACTTGATCAGTTGGATTCCGCCCTTCTGATTGAGTCATACGATCTGATTAGGTCCAGCAAAAGGGTTCCTACATCAATAGATTCAAACCCAAAGCTTTTGGCTTCTTCAATCAGCATTTCTTCCTTTGTTTTCTTTCTTTCAATACCAGCAACAGACCTATAGTCTTCCAAGGACATGTTAAGCTTCCACGCAGCTATGGAATCTTCTTGGTCTTCTGGTATGATGCTTCTTCTGACTAGCTGAATGTAAGCATCCAGCTTGAGTTGATTCTCAGCCTTAAGCTCTTCAACAGTAATACCCAGTTGTAATGCTTCTCTAAATAGAGCTTTGTCTTCATCAGACATGCCTTTTGGATAGTCAAAACCTGTTGACTTGGGCTTCTTCTTCTTTGAAGGTTCTTCTTCTACAGCAGGTTATTTTTCAGGATTTTTGAATGGATCAATCATTGGTTCTCCTGTTTGCTGAATAGAAGGCATCTGGACACTTCTTGAGCTTGAAGTTCCAGGTACATTGACTGTTGGTGTATCATCATGAGCTGCCAATGACATACTCCTCATTGGCTGATTAGTCAGTATACTTTCAAAAACAATATCGCATACGCGATATTACAATATCGCTAAACTGGCTGATTAGTCAACTATAAATAGTCGTTTAGGGTTTCAGATCTGTAGTTGCTGAAATACGAATTTCAGCAGCTGTGTTATTTTATCTGGCATTTTATATTGTATTCACAACTGGTTTGGTTGATTAAATATATTCTTGTGATTACTTTGTTGAATTATGTTATTAAATGTACTTTGATTTGCTATTGAATTCCGCGCTTTAGCATTGCTTGATTGATTCATTGTCTAAGGTCTGTGCCTTTACGGTCCAACAAGTGGTATCAGAGCTATTAATCATTGGATTAGTGGTCTTTTGAATCAATTTTAGTACTTTTTTAAATCTTTTAAACGTGTTTTTTGATAAACAAATCGTTTATCAGTCTTAAAAGGTTTTTTGGTCATTAGTTTTGGTGATATCTGCTATTTTGTTCGTATTTTTTAAACCTTATTTTGGTTTGATTCGAAAAAAATTATTTTTTAAGGTTTACAGCCGTTTTAGCGACATTAATAGCGATATTACATCAATATCGCCATTAGGGTTTTAGCGACATTGTTATTTCTGTGCTCATTAATTTGAGCGATATCACTAGCGATATTATCTTGATATCGCCTGATTGATTTTAGCGATATTGTCCCAATATCGCCTGATTGATTTTAGCGATATTAATCCAATATCGCCCTTTGGTATCTGATTTTGATTTGTGCTTTAACTAGCGACATTGATAGCGATATTATCAATATCGCCCCATCAATTTAACCTGCGATATTATCAATATCGCTTGTGATTTTAAATCAGATTTTTAATTAAGACAAAATTTACTTTAAAATTTAAAATGTCGACCTTACAAGCTGTGAATGCCATGTTAAAACACAATGCTGAAGTTGGTTCTGCTAATAAACCTCCATTCTTTGCTCCTGGAATGGAATATTCTGAATGGAGAGGGAGGTTTCTATCGTTTGTAGCGTTTACTGATCCAGAAATGGAAATTCCTTTACTCGAACGATATGTTAGACCAGTTTCGAGTGGAGAACATGTAGGTATACCTCCTCCAAAAACCATTCGTTCAATGACGGCTGAGGAACGTAAGGCATGGGAATGTGAACGAAAGACTCATTCTGCTATAACCATGTCTTTACCTGCCGATGCTATGAATATGTTCAAGCACCATGATAAAGCTTATGATCTATGGAATGGCATAGCTGAAAGATGTGGAGGTACCACTGAATACAAGCAAATTAAGCTGGAATTTGTAAAGAAACAGTATGATCTGTTTGATATTCAGAAGAACGAGACGGTTAATGACTTGTTCTGTAGATATTCACGTCTTGTGAATGAGCTGACTGAGGGTGGACACAAATTTAGCTCTATGGAGGTCAACAAGAAACTGCTAAATGCTCTACCTCCTTCTTGGGAAACTCGAGTATTAATGATGGAGAGTGATCCAGACATATTGGCAATGTCTTTGGATCAACTTATTGGAAAATTAGAAACATGTGCTTTAGACATCCAAAAGAAAAGCACAAAATCTAGCTCTTCGCTTCCCGATAATAGTAGTTTTGGATATGGAAGTACAGCTCTTCTATCTGGGCCGTCTACTTCTGAATCTAAACCAGGAACATTCTCTTCGTTTCCAACTCAACCATCTTCCTCTGCTACTGCATCACAAAATGAGCATGCAGTTATCTTCAACGCATTCTTATCATCTTATGATGATTTCTTGTCAAAGAGGATTAGCTCGGTAGATCTTACCGATGAAGATTTTGCTCAAGTTGACCCTGATGAGCTAGAGAGGGTTGACCTTCGTTGGAACATGGCCATGCTTACAAGAAGGACTAAGACATATTTGAAGAGAACTGGAAAGAGATCTCTTGAAGATGTTACTGATAAGACAAGCACGGGTTTTGACAAATCAAAGATTAGATGCAATAAATGTCAAAACCTAGGTCATTTTGCTCGTGAATGTGAGAAGGAAACTGAGGTCGCCAAGGCTGCTCTACTGATGGACAATGAACCATATGATTTTTCTGCTACGGATAACGTAGCTCTTATGGCGGATGTCCAAAATGAGGTAGACTGTGATTCTTTTATTTGTAATTCTTGTATAAAACTAACTGGTAAAATCAACAGGTACATAATAGATAATGATCGTTTGAATACAGATCTAACAAGTCTTATTCAAGCGAACAGAGTGTTAAAAGATAATGAAAAAGTTTTTGTAATAAATCAAAAGACACTTATTGAAGAAAAGAAAGAGTTGAAAGCTATGATCTACAGCAAACAAGATGAAATTGATAGCTACTTAAAACTAATTGCTCATCTTAAAAAGGATCTTGCTGCTGCTCAAGCTGATAATATTGATTTAAAACGAAAACTTGCAAATATTTCAACATCTACTCTGGTCTTTTCCGACATCCTGCAAAGTCAAAGGACTGATACAAATAGTAAGGCAGGAATTGGTTATCACAACCAACCTCCTCCCTCAAACTTGAATCAGCCCAGTCTCTCACAGGATGAAATAAAAGATTATGTCCCTTCTGTTCTCAAGAAGGATACAAACCCTGTTGTGAAACCAGTTACTGTTAAAGTTGAAGAGGTTACACAGCCTAATCTTGTTAAGGATTTTGATGTCAAGCGACCTGAGTTGCTTAAAGTCCCAAGTTCAAATAAAAAGAAGGCTGAGCTTATTAAGCCTAAATTTGAACCTATTTTGTTTGTGCCTTCAACAAATGTTGAAGAGGTGGTGGATGTGGAGGATGTAACTCACGAGGTTACAAAGAACGTTAAGAAGAATAACAACATGACAGATAATTTAATACTTACTACCGAAGGTAGAGGTCAAATATTTTCTAAAAAGATTTCTTCAACTGCAAATACATTTACTCCTTCATGTTCACATAAGTGTTCATGTGCTGCAAATGTACCTGAAAACAAGCCTTGTAAGTCACCTCCTTCACCGAAACCACTATCGTGTGATGACCACACTTTCCGAGAGAGACGATCATGTTTCTATTGTAAGAAGCAGGGTCATCTTATTAATCAGTGTCCGGTGCTTGCTAGAAAATGGGCATCACGAAATGATCCACGTCATCCTAAATATAGAAACTTTCAGAGATCAAAACAACGTGAGTCATCTAGTAATGTTAAAATTTCAAAGGTTAATAACATTATATCTTCTCAACCGCTGGTTAGAAATTTTGATGTAGTTAATCAGAAATCATCCAATGTTAAGCAGGTGTGGAAACAAAAATCCACAAACAAAACAACAATGAAATCAAGTGACCTTTTAAAATATCATAAACTCATTGATGTGATGATTATGGACGCTAATGGACATCTCAAGCCTATCAAAGCTTGGGTGTCCCATAAAATCTAATGTTTCATTGTTTGTGGTGTTGCAGTCAGCTTTTTGATAGATTGTATTTTTAGTGACTGCAAGGATGTGCATTGTGATTGACTGGCTGAGTTTATCAACATTTCGAGACGGAATAACGTGGATAAAAAGAATTGATTTGACTTGATATGTGATTTTGGAACTTTTATTTAGTCTTTATTTGTTCTTTTTGTTAGTTTATGCAACAACCACTCTTTATACTTTTTAGTATCCAAGAAATGTAACGTTGCGAAATTTATTAAATTAAAAAATTATATATATATTTCAAATTAGTTTAAGTTTTAGGGGATAACCTTTGAATTAGAATTGAGAAAAGAATTTGCTGTTCAGGGGGAGTAATTTAAAATTCAGAAATTTGAACAGCAAGATTCTTAATTCTGGAAAACATTTTGGATTGTGTCTGTAAATAATGGAATATGATAGTTCATCAGGTGACATGTACACAAAATGGAAAATTTAAGGTTTATGTTTGATGTATCAGTAGGTTTATCACGTATCTGTTATACTTGACCTTCTAGACATCTGATTACTTGCACGATGTATTGGTAGGCATTATCATACTCATCTTTGAGCAACTAAGAAATCTCTTAATCTGTGTCTGATCTTTTGTGATGATCATCATATGATGTATGACAATGCGTCTTACTTCTTATGTGTCAGCATGCCATGCTTCTATTAACTTGAGTTTGTATATGACAACATTTGGGGAATTATGCTGTCTGTTTCCTTTGTTGTACGTTTGTACAGACTTGGTCTCAGTCAGTATACTTTCAAAAACAATGCAAACAAAAGTCAAAAGTACTTACAAATCTTATAAAATCAAAGATTACTTACGAGGTCGCCAAATGGTTTGACCAAGTTTGGTTTTGCAATCACTTGAATCAAGTGTATGTCGCTTTGTTGTATGTAAGTACAGACCTGTCACCGCTGGCTTGATTCTTAAAAATGTTGAATTCAAATGCTTTCTCTAACTAATCGAAGTCTTGGGCATGACTTGATACTAGGGGTATATCTATGTGGGATTCACGGAGACTTATTCACTCTCACAATAATTGCTAAGCTTGAAGTTGAGTATGTTATATGTTTAAGTGGAAAAACAATACCTCTAATCGTCTTGTTCCTGATTGTCTCTTTGGCTAGTTAACTTTGCGTGCTAAACTTAAATTTGGACAAATATACTGATAATCAAAATAACACTTACTATTTCTTAATAAATGCATGATATCCTGATATGATCCTTAAGCAGACATATTACAATCTTATCCCTGATTTATTTTCTTTTTGGTATTCTTTACTTTTAAATTATAAAGAAAATTACAAAAATATTTTAGTTCTATGTTGTTTTATTCAATATCACATATCTTGTTAAAGTCAAATATTGAAGATATAAAAGATGTTGGTTATTCTCCAAAGACTGTGAAGATAAATTATATTGGAGAAGCTGCTAAAGATTGAGAGATGGTCATATAGTTTGAAGATCTTATTGTATGTAAAAGGTGTGTCAGTCACATGAATCTGAACATCAATATTATGAAGACCATGCTATCTCAATGGGGGAGTGTCTAAATATTGAAGACATAGAGGAGTTTGATTGAAGACTTAACTGAAGATTATTTTTTAAGACCAAGCTGCAGACATGGGGGAGTTTGTTGGTACATTTAGAGTGTCTGTCACTTGGTCTAGGTTATCGAGTTGTAATAATTCGTCTAGTTTTTAGAACTAGCGATATTGCAATATCGCTTAAGCGATATTACAATATCGCATACGCGATATTACAATATCGCTAAACTGGCTGATTAGTCAACTATAAATAGTCGTTTAGGGTTTCAGATCTGTAGTTGCTGAAATACGAATTTCAGCAGCTGTGTTATTTTATCTGGCATTTTATATTGTATTCACAACTGGTTTGGTTGATTAAATATATTCTTGTGATTACTTTGTTGAATTATGTTATTAAATGTACTTTGATTTGCTATTGAATTCCGCGCTTTAGCATTGCTTGATTGATTCATTGTCTAAGGTCTGTGCCTTTACGGTCCAACAGTGGAGTATCCTCATTTTCTGAGGGAAGAGATGATGCAGATAATGTATTCTCATCAAATGTGACATGAATAGATTCTTCCATGCATCCTCTTTTCTTGTTGAATACTCTGTATGCTTTTGACAGAGTAGAATAACCAAGGAATATACCATCATCAGCTTTTGCATCAAACTTTCCAAGTTGATCTCTTATGTTCAGAATGAAACATGGACTTCCAAAAACATGAAAGAAACTGATATTTGGTTTTCTCCCTTTCAACGCTTCATAGGCAGTCTTTTGATGCCTTTTTACAATTAGAGACCTGTTTTGAGTGAAACATGCAGTGTTTACAGCTTCAGCCCAAAAATGACTTTTTAGTCCTGATTCAGCAATCATTGATCTTGCAGCTTCAATAAGTGTTCTATTTCTTCTTTCTGCAACACCATTTTGTTGTGGTGTTCTCACAGCAGAGAAGTTTTGTGAAATTCCTTTGTCAGCACAGAAAGATTCCAACACATGGTTTCTGAATTCTGTACCATGATCACTTCTGATCTGCTTCACTTGTTGTCCAATTAGAAGTTTCATCTTCTTAACAAAGTTGATGATTTCTTCTGCTGCTTTACCCTTCTGCTTTAGAAAGAATACCCATGTATACCTTGAGTACTCATCAACTATAACTAGAGTATACTTCTTTCCACCCAAACTTGGAGTGTGACAAACCAAGATCGATCTAATACTCTTATTAGGTTAACACAGTTTTGAATAATTACTAAGAAGTTTGCGGAATAACACTTAGTAATATAATGAAGATTAATAACAAAATCAATGAAAACAGAATTACTATCAAAAGCTTCAATCTTATTAATTATAAAAGACAAATACACTGACTTGTATTAGGGTTACAAAACCTTGAAGCGGAACACCAAAAAAATCTCTATCTAATTTAGGTTTAGGATCTCTATTTATAACACATAGAGTCCTCCTAACCAATCTCCTATAATCATGGAAACTGTTACATTCCATAGTTATCCAAACTTTATCTACCCGCCTATTCTGTACATAAACAGTGTTAACTACCATATTTATATAAACAGTGGTAATTACTCTAACAGTGTTAACACTTGTATGTATTACTTAAACTAGTACACCAACAGTGGTAACTAGCCTAAGCAGTGTTAACTGTTACAAACAAGCTTAACAGTGGAAATCTCTAACAGTGTAAATCATTACTAACAGTTGTAACTCATGTCTTCACTTCAGTCTTCACTAACAGTTGTAATCACTTCACTAACAGTGGTAATCTTTGAAGTCTTGAACCAACAGTTGTAACTTGTGAAGACAGTGGTAACCATTAACACTAACAGTGTTAATACTTGTATAAACAGTGGAAACCATAAACACTAACAGTGTTAATGCCTTGTGCAATTACTCATCAACAGTTGTAATGACTGAATTTCCCAACAGAGTGCTTACAGGACCAAATAGATCCATGTGAAGCATGTGAAGTGGTTGCATAATGGATGAGACTTGTTTTGACTTAAATGAAGCTCTGTGCTGCTTGCCTTTTTCACAACCTAGACATAGTCTGTCCTTGACATATGTCATGCTGGGTAACCCTGACACTAATCCTCTGCTGGCTAGCTTATAGATATCTTTGAAATTAAGGTGTGATAGCCTCTTGTGCCATAACCATTTTAGGTTGTCTGCTGACTTGGAGTAGAAACATGTGTCACTGGTGGTAACAGCAGTATTCATATCAATTTGATACATGCCTTCATGTCTCTTTGCAGTCAGTAGTGGTTTTCCCATTAGATCAAATATAGTTCCAAAATTCTTTCTGAATTGAACTACTTTCCTTCTTCTGGTAAGTTGACTTATACTAATCAGATTATGTTTTAATCCAACCACATAAGCAACATTCTTGAAGGTTACATTCCCATTACTTAGAGTGACAGAACCTTTAGTATATCCCTTTGAATTATCTCCGAATGTAACAGCTGGACTATCTTTCTCCTTATAGTCCAGTGGCAGGGACATACATCCAGTCATATGCCTTGAACATCCTCTGTCGAAGTACTAGATTTGTTTGTTTTGAATGCCCTGCACAAACACAAAAGATTAATTCATTTTGGGAACCCATCCAAGGATGGGTTCAGGAGGACTAATATCAAGACTTGATATCCTCCTATTGTTTCTTCTGCTAATCTTAGCATTGGTTCGACTAAAAGTGTTCTGTGCTGATTGCACTGTTAATTGACTTAACAATGCTCTGGGAATCATACAGTAGTATCTCCAAAAGTAACAGCTGGACCATCTTTCTCCTTATAGTCCAGCAGCAAGGACTTACATCCAGTCATATGCCTGGAGGATTGATATCAAGATTTGATGTCCTCCTAGTGTTCCTTTTGTTAGTCTTAACATTTACTTCACTAGAGATGTTCTGTGCTGATTGTATTGTCAATTGACTTAACAAAGTTCTGGGAATCATACAGTAATCTGTCTTACATTGATGAGACATGTGTGATCTCTCTCCACAATTGTAACATTTCCTGTTATTCTGCCTTTTAGATGTAGGTGGAACAACCCTTGACTGCTGGGTGTTACTCTGATTCAACTGCTGATTGCTAATAGCAAACAATTGTTGAACCTGAGTTGTGAGCTGATCAAGCTTACTAGCCAATACTTGAGTTTCAGTTAAACCAGCTCTCATTTGTTTACCCTTGCCATTTGCAGGCAGACCCTTGGAAGTATTTAGCTCAACATTCTTTCTTTGGGTAACAGTCTTGTTTCTTTTAGCCTTACCAACATTGATAGTTTGACTTTCAATGACTGATGTTAACCCAGCATTGGGTTTTACAATGCTGTCAGCTTTCAGGCTTGCAACATTGTCAGCTTTGAAAATAGTAGAGGATGTTCCTCTAGTGTTTTCATAAAGAGGGTTAGTGGCTACACAGGCAGATGCTGAGGATTTAGTAAATTCATTTATTGAATTACTTGATCCTTCAGCTTTGGTTTCTTCTATGATCTTAACCATGGATTCAGCTTTAGCAGCAGGTTTTACAAATTTATTTGTTAAAATCTTTTTACCAGCAACAACTTTAGCAAAGGTTTCTGGTAAGATCTCTGCTGGTTCAAGTATTGGATCCATCATGGTTACTTCAGCTATGGCAGCAGCATACTCAAAATCTCCATTTAAAATAGCTTTTACTTGGTGTGGCACTTGCTCTTGAACACACTTAGCTGTTCTTTGAGCAGAGTGACACCAAGATTCAACAATCTTTTTGAGATTTATTAATTGGATTTTAGTGTCTGCCGACTCTAGCAAATAAACTTGGGAAGCATAAACTTTGGATTCAAGTTCAAGTTTATCATTTTTAAGACACTTGTTTTCAAGTTCTAAAACACTCAACTGAGATTTTAAATTCTCAATTGTTATTTTAAAATCATCTTCCCTTTTGCAAGCCATATCAAGATCAATTCTAAGATAGTCAAACATTTCTGCTTTTTCATCATCAGTATAAGATCTGAAGTTTTCTACCTTATACAGCATAGAGGCTTTCCATTTTTCTGATTGCATCTTTACATCAGCATTTCTCATATCATCCAGAAATGTGCTATCCTTTTTGTCCTCTACAGAATCTTCTTTGGCCATCAGACATTTTCCATGTCTACCTCCTTTGATACAGTCATCATCACTCTCACTTGATGAGGATGAAAATGATGAGCTGTAATCATCCCAGTCATGAGACTCAGCAATCAAACTCTTGACTTCAGGTTTCTTCTTTCCTTTGGAATCAACTTTCATCTCAGCCTTCATTGCCTTATATTTGGCTTTGTACTTTGCTGCTTTTGAGTAAGTGTCAGCTTGTGTAAATGGTTTCTTGAACTCACAGTCAGCTGCAAAGTGTCCAGTTTTGCCACAATTGTAGCACTTAGCTTTGGCAAACATTCTTGTTTTACCAGAGTTCCCTGGGCTAGCTTTCTTACTGAATCTGAAACCAGATTTTCCTTTTCTTCTATTGAACTTCCTGAACTTTTGAGCTAGCATAGCCATTCCATTAGCAAAGCTTTCTACATCATCTTCATCAGAGCTGTCATCTGAGTAGTCTTCATCTTCACTTTGTTCATCTGAGCTGACTTCTGCTTCTTCTTTATTGGCTTTTTGTTTGTACACAACCATAGCTTTTGAACTCTTTCTTTTTGGTTCAGCAGCAACAAGAGCAGCACTGGAATGCTCAGGATGCTTCCAGTTTTCTTTAATGTTCTTGTCATGCAAAGCCTTAGTTTTCTCATGATTCATGAGAGCACCATAGAGGGAAGCCAGATGAAAGTTTTTAAGGCTATGAGTAACTTTAAGTGATGTAGCTACAGATTCCCAAGAAGATGGTAAGGAGTCAACAAACTTGTTGGTGACTTCAAAGACATTGATGTGAACTTCCATGGCTGCTAGGTCATTCAGCAAAGCAGTAAATCTGGTGTACATATCAACTAGAGATTCTCCTTTATGACAGAAGAACAGTTCATATTGCCTTTTTAATGCAATAATGTTGTTCTGCTTGACTTCTTCCTTTCCTTCATATGCTATATCCAAAGCATCCCACATTTTCTGGGCAGAAGAGAGCCTGCATACTGAGTTGTGTTGCTTTAACTACCTCCCTAGATGTTGCAGGAGTAGTTCCAGAAGCAGGAACTTCAATGGTGGTGGTTGGAACAAATGGTCCTTCTAAGACAATGCTTGGCATTAATGGATCAATTGATTCAAAATGTAGCATCATCCTTGATTTCCATGTCTGGAATTCCTTTGCATCAAACTTAGGGGGTCTGGATGCAGAACCATTTTCCACGTAAGCAGAGTTTAAGCTGTAAGTGGCCATTTCAACAGATCTAAGATTTGAATAATCTTAACTGCTCTGATACCAGTTGTTGGTCCCAAAGGTTAACAACAATGTTGTAGAGGGGGGGGGGGTGAATACAACTTTTTCGTTTTCTTAATTGAAATTGTGAATCAGACTTAGTTGTATAATAGGAACATATAGAGGTTTTTCAAATAATTCTTTTATTTTAATAAATCAAAGAATTACAAGTTAGATGCGGAATCTCTAACTTAATTGAATACAAAATCCTATCACTAAGATCAGCTGAGAACAGACTCTAAGCTGATTACAAGCAATACAATTCTGCTAACACAAATGCTCTATGAACTATAATTGATTCACTAAGAATTCTTGCTGATCCACTCGTGTACACACACACTAAGGCTTTGTAACCCAAGTCTGATATTTATAGTAGAGCTTGTGTGATGCTTGAAACTTGATCAGCCAATGAATGTTTTCCAGATGTCTTCATCTTCATTGGTTGACTTCAGACATGCTTGCTTGTGCGTTCTGATGAAGTCTGCACGATCAGGTCTGGCAGTCTGTCAGAAAGTACACTGCATTCTTGTCTTGTAGGCTGACCATGATAAGGAAGCATACTGTGCATAAACAGTCAAGATAAGCAGGTATATACATTGAGTATAACCTCTGAAGATGCCATTCTGTTATACACAAACATTCCCTAATTGTTAAAAGCATGATCACTTGAGTTTGTGATAACTCAAGTGTTCTTCAGTTTCAGTGCTAGGTGAACTGGAATAATGAACTCTATGCTGGGTCTTCATTCCAATATTCAAACTTGATCTTGACAAATAAGGAAGGTCTTCACAGCTTAACTGAAGGATACTTAAACATGTATATGATATAAGACTTTGAATATTTCAAAGCTGGTTGCTCTTCAAGATTTCTGTCTGCTGGGTGAACTAGCAGTTCTGTCTGCTGTGTGAACTGATGAACAGTGATTCCTTCGCAGCCAGCATACAGAAGACTTTATATCCAAAACGTATTTTGCTGCTGAAAATAAGTATTCCCATAACACTTGTGTCTTCATGGAGTTATTGTCATCATGAAATCATCATAGAAGTAATCATGTCTTAACAATTAGATTTAAAAATGATGTCATCTTTGCAGTTCATGCTGCGAGTTGAGATCCAGACTCAACTCACAGCCCACTCCTGCGAGTCCAATTTGTGAGTTGACTTGCGAGCTGACTTGCGAGTTGAGCTCTGCGAGTTGAGCTTGCGAGTTGACTTGTTGACTCTGCGAGTTAACTCTTGCGAGCTGACTCTTGCGAGCTGACTTGAATCTGCGAGTTGAACTTTTTGATTTTTTTTTTTTAAATTTAATTTACGAACTCTAGATTATTTATAATTAAGAGTTATAAATTAATAAACGGTATGTCGTGTCGACATTAATGTGAACACTTTAACCGTCTATTAATTTTATAAGACTTGTGATCTTGTGTCATAAGTTATATACCTTTAACAGGATTTACTAGCCAATTCGACTTATTGATCTTATATATGATTAACAACTATAATTGATAATTAAGTCTCACGGCTTAATAGTTCAATTATATGTTGTAGATCATATAAGTTTATCAATTTTAGTTAAACTAATTGTCTGACATTTGTGTAATGTTTGTATTACAGATATGGCTCGACAATTTGTTGGACATCATAATGTTCTGGTTGATTTGGACGTCGATGCACGTGGTGCATCTAGATTGGCTCAGATTCTTTCTTATCTGGCACGATCGCGAATTCGATATGCCATCACCGAGTCACCTGCTCTATCACGAGATATACTCACCCAGTTTTGGGCCAATATAGTATATGATAATCTCTGTGAATCCTCCGGTCATCCGGACAAGGATTAATGACCACCCAGTCATCTTTTCTGCTTCTGATCTTCGAAACATATTACAGTTGGGCACTGTAGAGCAGGAAGATGGACCCACTGAGTTCTCCTCGGATTTTATTGAGGGTGCACTGACACGCATGGGGTATGTTGGACCCATGCGAGAACGTCAGTTCTTGAAGGCACTTGTCTTCGGAGAATGGAGGTTCTTGTGGCATGTCCTGGTAACTATTTTTGGACCAAAGAAGGGAGGATATGACGAGTTGAGCTCATCTCTCCTGTAACATCCTATCATTCGGTCTGGTAATTTCTATTATTTTAATTGATTATCTATTTGTTTTAGAGATTATTTAATATTATGTGTTTCATTGTGAAACGTAGTTAAACAATCCTTTTGACTTATTGTGACTAGTAAAATATTAGTTGATTCAAAATTTGTAAGTTTTTGATTTTCTGCGACACAAGGGTTGTGTCGCAGGTTGTCTGTGCGACACAATGGTTGTGTCGCAGGACTGTGTCGCAAAACGGGCTGAACTGAAATTTATTAAGGAGCTTAAGTGTAATTCGATGTTAAATATATATGCACGCCGCCCAAACACTTCCAGATCATTTCCGTACGTTCTAAGTTAGTCCTAAAGTGAAAAACAAAGAGAATTAGAGAGAATTGAGAGAGAAAGTGAGAGTTGGCTTTAAATCACTTAATTGAAGCTTTTGATCCGTGAATTCAAGGTAAGGATTTGATTATTATGTGTTGTTATTGTTTATAAGTGAATTGCACCGATTGGTATATGTAAATTTAAATATTATATGTTTGAATTCGTGAATTTCGAATCTGGGAACTGGTCTGTTCTTCATTGCGACACAAGGTTTGTGTCGCAGGTTGTGTCGCATGAATGTTCTGCGACACAGTTGTTATGTCGCTTAAGGCGGCCATTTTGAGTACTGCGACACAATGTTTGTGTGGCAGGATTCTATTGTGCGACACAGTGGTAGTGTCGCAAGGGTTTGTGGTGCGACACAATGGTTGTGTCGCTAAGTTTATAAAAGAGATTTTTGTTTTGCAAATTTTGAAAATGCGTGTTTTTGAGACGCGGTTTTGTGAAAATCTCACTAACTCGGATTTAGTTGAAATTTGCATGGTCATTCGGAAACGACCTAGTAATCAAGACTATACACTATAGCCTAGGCAGTTTTTAGCCATCCGGGGTCATCTATGGCCCGAAAATGACATTTTTCAGTTTTAAACGTCATTGCAAGATTTTCTAAGTTCATTTCTGATTGAACTTTTGTTTGCCTAGACTTCAGGGATTACCTGATTTGATAAATGGGCTATAATGATAATTATGGAACGAACTTCTGACTTGTATTTGATTTTCTGTTTCAGATCAACGTAAGACTCAGTGATATAAGACTCCTGAGTGTGGAGACGTCAGAGGTATCGGTGAGTGGATTCAGAACTCATCATTTGATTTGGTTGTAACTATTTGGTTACAACAAGTAAACGTAGATGTGTATTAGACTGTTTAGTACAGTTTTTGGGTCACATTATTTGTAATGATGGGGTTAAAGTTGATCCTTCTAAAGTAGAAGCTGTAATGAATTGGAAAGTTCCAAAGAATGCTTCTGAAATTAAAAGTTTTCTGGGTTTAGCGGGATATTACCGGAAGTTCATTAAAGATTTTTCTAAAATAGCCGGCCCGTTGACTAAATTAACCCGTAAGAATGAAAAGTTTGAGTGGAATGATCAACAAGAGCATGCCTTTCAGACTCTGAGACAATTGTTGTGTCAAGCCCCAGTGTTAGCATTACCGAGTGGGTCTGAAGATTTTATTGTATATTGTGATGCATCTTACTCGGGTTTGGGTTGTGTTCTTATGCAAAGAGACAAAGTCATTGCTTATGCTTCGCGACAGTTAAAACCACATGAAAAGAATTATCCAACACATGATTTAGAGTTGGCAGCTGTTGTGTTTGTTTTGAAAATCTGGAGACACTATCTATATGGTACTAAATGCATTGTATGTACTGATCATAAAAGTCTTCAGTATGTGTTTTCACATAAAGAACTGAATATGCGTCAAAGACGATGGTTAGAATTGATCAAAGACTATGATTGTGAAATACGTTACCATCCAGGAAAGGCAAATGTAGTTGCAGACGCTTTGAGCCGAAAAGGTATCTCTGACCAAGTTTATTTTCTACGAGTCGATGTTTCTTCTGACTTAGTGGATAAAATTAAAGATGCACAAATTGAAGCTTTATTAGATCCTAATTTAAAATCAGAAATCATGTTGAAAAGAAAAGAGTTATTAGTTGATGATTCTAGAGGATTGAAAACTTTTCAGTCTCGAGTGTGGATTCCTCTGACTGGTGGTATTCGAGATATACTTTTAACTGAAACTCACAAGTCTCGATTGTCTGTCCACCCTGGTTGTACGCGGACGTATAATGATTTGAAACCCTTGTACTGGTGGCCCACAATGAAAATTGATATTGCAAAGTTTGTTGGAAATTGTCATATATGTGCTCAAGTTAAAGCTAAACATCAAAAGCCATATTGATCATTAAAACAGTTAGAAATTCCTGAGTGGAAGTGGGAACATATCACTATGGATTTTGTAACCAAACTCCCACGTACATCTCGAGGTAACGACATGATTTGGGTTATCGTTGACAGATTGACCAAAAGTGCTCATTTTATTGCTACAAGTGAAACAGCATCGTTGTCTAAACTTCCTCAGTTGTATATTAATGAGATTATTTCCCGACATGGTATTCCATTATCGATTGTGTCAGATAGGGATTCTCGTTTCATTTCTCGTTTTTGGCAAAGTTTACAACAAGAAATGGGTACACGTGTAAATCTCAGTACAGCTTATCATCCTCAGACTGACGGTCAATCAGAACGTACGATTCAAACACTTGAGGATATGTTGAGAGCTTGTATCCTGGAATATGGCGGTTCATGGGATTCTCATATACCATTGGTGGAATTTGCCTATAATAATTCCTATCACTCCAATATTGGTATGCCTCCTTATGAGATGCTGTATGGACGCCGTTGTAGAACGCCCACGTGTTGGTTAGAAACTGGAGAAAAGCAATTTGCTGGCCCAGACATTGTACAAATCACAGCTGACAAAGTGGCTATCGCACGAGAAAAGTTAAAAGCTGCACGTGACAGACAGAAACAGTATGCAGACCCGCGTAGGCGCCCAGTTACATTTTCCGAGGGTGAGTTGGTTTATTTAAAAGTCTCACCTTGGAAAGGCGTGATTAGATTTGGAAAGCGAGGAAAGTTGGCACCTAGATACATTGGCCCCTTCAGAATTCGTCAAGTGGTTAATGATCAATCAGTCTCATTGGATCTTCCTCCTGAGCTTGCTAGTATTCATGACACGTTTAATATCTGTTATTTGAGAAAGTGTAATGTCGAGGATCAATCTCAGATTCTTCCTTACCAGATTTGAAAGTTGACCAGAACCAGAAATTAGTTGAAGAACCTATTGAAATTCTCTATAGACTCGTCGAGGAATCACTAAAAGCACTAGTCTTTATGTATCGATACAAAAGACAGGGATCATACATAATTGTTTATATAGTTGCTTCATTTCACAAGTTGAGCCAAAGAATGTACAAATGGCTCTTAAAGACAATTCATGGGTTGAGGTGATGCAAGAGGAGCTCGCACAGTTCGAGAAGCTTCAAGTTTGGAAGCTAGTTGATCTACCCAAGGGAGAGTTTGCTATAGGCACCAAATGGGTGTTTAAGTGTAAACGAGAAGATCGTGGAATTGTCACCCGAAATAAAGTGAGACTCGTTGTAAAAGGATTCAATCAACAGGAAGGGATAGACTACACAGAGGTTTTTGCACATGTAGCAAGGCTAGAAGCAATCCCATTGTTTCTAACATATGTTGTATTCAAGAAATTTAAAGTTTATCAACTGGATGTAAAAAGTGTGTTTATATATGGGAAGGTTCAAAAACTATTGTATGTCGAACAACCGCCAGGGTTTACTGATCCAGACTTTCCAGACCGTGTCTACAAATTGAACAAGGCTCTGTATGATTTGCATCAAGCACCCAGGGCTTGGTATGAGATGTTGTCTACCTATCGCTTGGACAATGGGTTTAAGAGAGGTCAGATAGACAATACACTGTTTGTTAAGTGGCAGGGGTAGGATTTTCTACTAGTACAGATTTACGTGGATGACATTATCTTCGAGTCATGCGACGAGAGCATGTGCCGAGAATTTGAATAAGTTATGAAACGGAAATTTGAGATGAGTGCTATGCGGGAGCTGACTTTCTTCTTAGGATTGCAGGTTGATCAAAAGAAGGATGGACTCTTTATCCATCAAATGAAATACGTGCATGAAATGCTTGCACGGTTCAGTATGGCTGATAGTTCATCATTTAGTACTCCTGTTCCCCAAAATCATAATTTCGGACCAGATTCAGAGAGTACCGAAGATGTTGACCCAACACAATATCGGGCAATTATCGGTTCTTTGATGTATCTAACCGCTTCTAGACCTGACATCATGTTTACTGTTTGTTTATGTGCTAGTGTCGCAACCCCCAAGACGCGTGGCAGCGGAAGGTATGAGGTGTCAAGGGGGCATGGACCAAATCAAATATCACAACACAAGAGTTACAACAAACGACCTCTATATGAGACGTTTTCAAAAATCATTACATTACAAACTTAAAAGTGTTCACATAAAACTAGGAGTTCGCATCCGATACGTAGAATTACATAACTATTATTACAAAATATAGTAAATGCAATCTAATTCCTTGGTTGTTTCAAAATATGCGACTCGAACTATTGCTTCCAAAGCTTCCTACTGCGGCTGGTCACCTGAGAATACATACTAAAAGAGTCAACATAAAGTTGGTGAGTTCATAGGTTTGAAAACAGTTAATATCACATCGTATGGAACGTGTGGAACACAAGATTTCCTGTTTGTATCATCCAACAATGATAGTAATGTATTACAAAGATGTAAAAGAGGTGTATATTGTTGTCATGAGCCCATAGTTCGAGCTTAACTGTGGTGTCGGGTCACAATCAAGTGCCACGATCGTGGTGCCTCCCAGCGAGTGCCTAATCCAACACTCGTTAAGAACAAATGATAATGCGTCTGTTTGACCAGTTAGCGCGACTAACCCAGACGGGGGGAATCAATCCCAAATAGTACTATTCATTAACATTCACGCTATAATGATACTAACAAACTATGTGTGGGGGACTTTCAGGATTAGTTAAATAACTCATGCAACCAATATATCGCGTTTTGTACTTGCGTTCACAAAAATAGCGGTTGTTAAAAGCAGTTGTATGTATTCTCACCCCTGAGTGGAAATAGTAGAAAAAGGGGCTATGAAACTCACTTGAGATTAGTATGTTATTTAGCAAATAACAAATAGCAAGCAACTTGTGTTCCCAAGAGTAATCTTCTAACGCCCTTGACGTATAAGTTCGTGTAAGTAGATGTCTCAAAAGACCATCTTTAGTGATTGTATAAGTGGAGGGTTAATGTCCACTTAAGCCAATCATGTAGGTGGAGGGTTAATGCCCACCTATTCGCTAGTAGTTCACTTAACTAATATGTCCATTCTTGTTTGAAAACGTGTATGACCCGTTGGTGAAAGTTTGTGAAAACATAATGTTGATTAGTGTGATAAGTGGGCGAAGCCCACGAATGACAGGGGTCCGGGGGCAGCGCCCCTGGTGGCGGGGTCCAAGGGGTGGCAACCCCTTGTGGGGTCCAAGGGGCAGGGCCCCTGGCTCGTAAAAATGCTTCAATTCTGGGTTTTTAGCGTCACTAGGGCTAGTGTCGCAAATGCTTTGATTTTTGGGTTGTTAGCGACACAAGGCTAGTGTCGCTAATGTGATTTTGGCGACACAATTCTAGTGTCGCTAAGGCGACGGTTCAAATGCTACAGCGACAGAAAGGTTAGTGTCGCTAATGTGATTTTGGTGACACAATGCAAGTGTCGCTAACGTGACGGTTCAAATGCTACAGCGACACAAGGGTTAGTGTCGCTAATGGCTACTGGGCTTTTGCGACACAGGGATCAGAAATAGACCCATTTTGCCAATTTTATTTTGTAATTCAAATGTTCAAGATAAAATTCAAGAAAAATATATGTTGTTTCTTAGTATGTTAGGTACTTAAAATAATTTTTACAGAATTTTTAGATAAGTCTAAGTATTTATAAAAATTGTAGTTTCTCACAGAGGTCAAAAAGTAGCCAATCAGGAGACATGCAAGGAGATCGAGTTTCTGGGCAGAATGCTTGCGTATTTGGACGAGGTCATCTAAACGACTATTTTTCTCAACAAAATTTCTGAAGTTTGGGCGCTAGTTTCAAGTCTTTTGGATATGTAAATCTCGAGTTATGACTAAAACAATGAGGGATAATTTTTCTGCCTTTTACCCAGCCCGTCTACATGTTTTTGTTAAAATTATATCGGGTATCAAACGAGCTTCAAAAACTATGAAATCGGTGGCAAATGAAAGATAACTTCTTAAACTTAGTTTTAGCCTTTTGAATCGTTCATTTTGGTTAAGTTTTGAGGGAGATATTACCTCCCAAAGTCGGACAAATTTCCTGGTCAGATTTCATGTAAGGTTCTTGCATGTTTTAAGCTATGAAAACGATTTTTGTGCAATCTTTTGGACATATCTTTGTTAAGTGAGCATTTTAACATGTTTATAGATGTGTTACAAGTATTCTAAATGAGTTAGATGTTCTTACAAGTTGAAAGACCGATCAAAAAGGAGAGGAAGGTGAGGAAAGGGCTTGACTTCTTGACTTCTCCTTGAAAGTGTGATGGCGGCTTGTGGTGGTGGAGTGGTGGTTGTTGGGAATTAGAAATTATTACAACTGTTGAAGAAGAAATGCACAAGGCATTAACACTGTTAGTGTTAATGGTTACCACTGTTTTCAGAAGTTACAACTGTTAGTTCAAGTCTTCAGAGGTTACCACTGCTAGTGATATGGTTACAACTGTTAGATATGGTTACCACTGTTAGTTCAAGTTCTCAGAAGTTACCACTGCTAGGGTTGTGATTACAACTGTTGGTGAAGATTGAATTGAAGACAAGAGTTACAACTGTTTGTGATGATTACTACTGGTAGAGGTTCCCACTGTTCAAGTGTTACCACTGTTAAGCTTATTTGTAATAGTTAAACACTGTTAGTCTAGTTACCACTGTTGGTATACTAGTTGAGTAAAACATACAAGTGTTAACACTGTTAGAGTGGTTAACACTGTTTATGTAAATATAGTAGTTACCACTGTTTATGTATAAAACAGGCGGGTAGCTAGAATTTGAATAAATATGGAATGTAATAGTTTCCATATATATAGGAGTTTGTTTTAGGACTCTATGTAATATAAATAGAGATCCTAACCTAGAAGGAATAGAGAGATTAAGTACGCCGCTTCAAGGTTCTTGTAACCCTAATACAAATCAGTGTATTCGTCTTATAAAATTAACAAGATTGAAGCGTTTGATAATAATTCTGTTATATTGTTCTTATTGTTTATCTTCATTATATTACTAAGTGTTATTCCGCAAACTTCTTAGTAATTATTCAAAACTGTTTTAATCTAATAAGTTTGTTAGATTGATCTTGGAAAGACAAGTGGTATCAGAGCAGTGTTTAAGTTTTGAATACAGGAAGATATAGTAAGTTTCAACTATGTCAGAAAACAATGAAGGAATTCAAGTCACAAAGATCCCCATGCTTAGACCTGATGAGTTTGATCTGTGGAAAAACAGAATCAGACAATATATGCTACTTACAGATTATCAGATGTGGGAAGTAGTTGTTAATGGTCCTCCAGTGACATTAAATAGTGATGGTGTTGCTCAAGCAAGATCACCACCCACATCTGAAGCAGAGAGAAAAGTCAGATCTATAGAGTACAAAGCTTTGAGTACTCTATTATTATCTATTCCTAATGAATATCAGAGAAGATTTGAGGCATGTTTAGATGCTAAAGTTCTGATGGAAGCAATTGAAAGAAGATTTGGTGGTAATGATAACACCAAGAAGAACAAAAGATCTCTGCTTAAACAACAGTATGAGAATTTTAAATCTGCCAAGTCAGAAACCTTGACACAAATCTTTGACAGATTTTCTAAATTAGTAGGAGATCTGGAAAATCATCAAGTTAAAATTGACAGAGATGATTTGAACAGAAAGTTTTTGAGGTCATTGGGTGATGAATGGACTATCTACACTGTTGGTCTAAGACAAAGTAAAGATCTGGAAGCATTGGAACTGGAAGATATCTACAATGATCTGAGGAACTTTGAATCTGAAGTGGAGAGCAAGAAGATGGGATCTGGAAGTGATAACAATACTGCATTTTTAGCAGGGTCTGGATCAAAAGTTGAACCAAGTCAGAATGGGTCATCATATGGGTCTAGAGGAAGTGGATCATCTTCTAGCTATTCTAATGATCACATTCTAGAATCTTTCTTTGCTAGTAATGTAAATTCTTCACTTACTAATGAAGATTTAGATCAAATTGAAGGAGATGATCTAGAAGAGATGGATATCAAGCTGCAGATTGCTCTAATCACTCAGAGAGCTAAAAGATTTATGCAAAGAACTGGAAGGAATAACTTTGCACAGAAGAGGAGTGATGCTAGTTGGTTTGATAAGAGCAAAGTTGAATGCTACAATTGCCACAAGATGGGACACTTTGCAAGGGAGTGCAGAAGCCCAAAGGTTGATCAGAATGAAAGAGGGTCTGTACAAAGAAGTGGAGGAAGTCTGGGTCAGACTAAGAATGTTCCTATCAAAGATACTACATCTAATGCATTGGTATCTGTTGATGGATGTGAGTGGGACTGGAGTGATCAAGAAGAGCATGAAGCAAAAAATCAATGCTTCATGGCTATTGCTGAATCTGACAAGCAGTCTGAGATTCCCTATGAGGTACAAATAAAATTGTGCTCAACTGTGTGTAAACAAACTGTGAAACATTATAGAGATCATAATCAGAAAGTATGTGATGAACTTAAGCAGTGTGAAATCAAAAGTAGACACACAATCTCTGTAATAGAAAATCTTGAAAAACAGATTCAGAAATATGAAGAGAATGCAACACAGTTTAAGTATGATATTGAGTATGCTAGGTGGGAGAAAGATAATCTTAAGACAAGAATTGAAGATCTAACTTTAAAACTGTCTGAAGTAACATGTGAAAGAGATAGCATTAAGTTAACTGTTAGTAATCTTGAAAATGCCTCTAAAAATGTCACTCAACTTATCAAGTCACAGATTCATGATAAACTTAAAACTGGGTTGGGATACAACAATGTACCACCTCCATATAACAACAACTATTTTCCTGCAAAAACTGATATTAATATTATTTCACTTAAGAAAGGAATGAATGCTGATGTTAAAGAGGCTGACCCTGTTAAAAGTTTACAAGAAGATGTGAACTTTGATAATGTTGAAATAAGAGATTGGACAGAAGAAGATGATGAGGATAACGATGTCTCTAAAACTGAGAATATTGTGTCCAATAACTCACTTAAATCCACAAGAGAAAACTTAGATAATGTTACTGATCTAGTTTCAAAACTTAAGGTTGATAAACTAGAAGAGGGTAAGAAACTGTTTGAGGAGAAGGCTAAACATAAGATAGAACATGTGAGTATCACACCTAATAAACTTCAAAGAACAGATAAAAAGGATGTGAACACTTCTGTATTTGCATACAGATTATCTGTCTTAAACAACTGTGATAAATGTAAATGTAAGAATAACTTCTCTGAATCACAGAAATCTCAAAAACATGTTCCCAGAGGCAATCAAAGAAACTGGAATCAAATGATTACTCAAAAACTGGGAAAGAATATAACTGTGATAAAAGAAAAGTTATGTCTTATATGTGGAAAGAAGAATCATCTTCAAAAGGATTGTTTTCATAATACAAAAGTCTTTCAAAAAATTGAAAAACAACCATTGACAGCAGCTAATATGATTAACAAACAAACTTTTAAATCCAAAGTTAATCATAAAACTGATGCAAGAAAGATGAATAAAAAGGCAAATCAAGCTATGAATGCTGCAAAGATTTCCACTGCAGGCACAAAAGCTATAAATTTAGCCTACAAAAATAAGACTAAAACAGTGGAAAAACAGTATAAAGTAAACAGTGGTAAATCTGTTAACACTGTTAGAGCAGTTAATTCAACTGTTTCCACTGGTAGAGTAAATAACACTGTTAGGAATACTAACAGTGTTAATTATTTTACCACTGCTAGACATAATAACAGTTATAACAAATTTAACACTGTTAGGCATTATAACAATGGTCTCTCAATTAACACTGTTAGACCAAAAACCACTGTAAAGTCTAAAAGTAGTTGGATTTGGACACCTATTACATCTAATTTACCTAAAGATTCAAAATCCAACAATGTATCAAAATCAATGATTTTCAAGAAAGTTGAGTTATTTGATACATATGAGAAGCCCAAAACCAAATTGGTTTGGGTTCTCAAGAGAAATTAATTTTTCTCTGTGTTTGTTTATGTGCAGGGCAAGCCAAAAAGCTTATGGCATATTGATAGTGGATGCTCAAGACACATGACTGGAAGTAAGGAACAGCTACAAAACTTCAAATCATTCAATGGAGGACATGTAGCATTTGGGAGCAATCCCAAAGGAGGACAGATAACAGGAAAAGGAACTATTCAGAGTGATAAGCTAAGTTTTGAAAATGTATACTATGTGGAACAGTTGAGATACAATTTGCTAAGTGTGAGTCAAATCACAGATAAAAAGAACCCAGTTCATTTTACTGACACTGAATGTCTTATTTTGTCAAAAGAATTCAAAATACCAGAAAATATTATTTTAATGAGAATTCCTAGGCAAGATAATGTATATAAGTGTGACCTAGCAAATATGGCACCTCAATCTGATTTAAACTGTCTAATTTCAAAAGCTAATCTGAATGAATCCACTTTGTGGCATAGAAGGATGTGTCACATAAATTTTAAAACCATTAATAAACTTGTTAAAAACAAGCTTGTTAGGGGTTTACCTGAGAAGGTATATTCATGTGATGATCATTGTGTTTCTTGCCTCAAAGGAAAGCAACACAAAACTTCTTTTAAGACCAAATCTCTGAATACAAACACCACTCCTCTATACTTGTTGCATATGGATTTGTTTGGTCCAACAAGTATCTGTAGTATGGGAAAAAGGTCTTATTGCCTTGTTATAATTGATGACTATACCAGGTTTACATGGGTTTTCTTTCTCAGAACTAAAGATGAGACAGGTGAAATACTTAGATCATTTATAACTAAGATTGAAAATCAATTGGATAACAAGGTTAAAATTATAAGGTGTGATAATGGAACAGAATTTAAAAATCATGAGATGGATAAATTCTGTAATGAAAAAGGCATTAAGAGAGAATTTAGTGCTCCTAGGACTCCTCAACAAAATGGAGTAGCTGAAAGAAGGAATAGGACTTTAATTGAGGCTGCTAGAACTATGTTGGCTGATGCAAAGCTTCCTATGTCCTTTTGGGCAGAAGCAGTTAGCACAGCTTGCTATGTTCAGAATAGAGTGTCCATAGTTAAGCCCTACTTCCACACTCCATATGAGCTTTTGTTCAAAAAGAAACCACTGATTAGTTTCTTAAAAGCATTTGGTTGTCCATGCACCATTTTGAATACCAAAGATCACCTAGGAAAGTTTGAAAGCAAAGTAGATGAAGGTGTATTTGTAGGGTATTCTAATCAAAGTAAGGCATATAGAGTATTCAATCAAAAGACTAGGATTATAGAAGAAACCTTGAACATCACTTTTAATGAGAATACCATTAATCCTGATGGGAAAGGTTCAAAGACTTTGTTTGATATTGATTCTCTTAACTCTGCTTTTAGATATACAATTGCAAATTCTAGTCCAGGTACAACTTCAGGTACCACAACAGAGACAGCAGATGAGGAAGTAGAAAAAGACCTAGGCGTCTCAGGAGTTTCTGCATCAAGGAATTCAGAATCAATGGAATACATTGTTTTTCCTAACTGGACTCCTGATACTCAAGAGGTTCTTTCTCCTGATCCACCAGAAGTGTTTACTCAGAGTGTTGAGTCAGAAGAACAAGTTGATACACCATCCTGTGTCAGTCCAGAACAGGAAGGGAATTTTACCAACTTGGAGGAAACCATTCCAGAGTCCTCAACATCTAACTATCATGTTCTTAAGGATCATCCTCTGGAACTGGTGATTGGGGATATTAATTCTGCTGTGCAAACTAGACAGCAGACTACTGTCAATCAAGAAGAAATACATACATCCCTATATGTATGTTTTCTATCTCAGGTAGAACCTAAAAAGGCAGTAGAAGCTCTTAAATATCCCAGCTGGATTGAAGCAATGCAAGAAGAGTTGCTACAGTTCAAGATTCAGAATGTGTGGACACTTGTGGATCTGCCAAAGGGTAAAAAGGCAATAGGCACCAAGTGGATCTTCAAAAACAAGAAGGATGAAAGAGGAATTGTGATAAAGAACAAGGCAAGACTGGTGGCACAAGGGTATACACAGGAAGAAGGCATTGATTATGATGATGTCTTTGCTCCTGTTGCAAGAATAGAAGCCATCAGATTGTTCCTTGCATATGCATCATTCAAAGGATTCACAGTGTATCAAATGGATGTAAAGGGTGCTTTTCTGTATGGAAAGATTGATGATGAGGTATATGTGTGTCAACCCCCTGGATTTGAAGATTCTGAATATCCAGACAGAGTGTGCAGATTAGATAAGGCACTGTATGGTCTACATCAAGCACCTAGAGCTTGGTATGAGACTCTATCAGTGTATCTAATAGATAATGGATTTAAGAGGGGAACTATAGACAAGACACTGTTCTCCAAAAGAGATCAGAATGACATTTTATTGGTCCAAGTCTATGTTGATGACATCATTTTTGGCTCTACCAATGCTGATCTGTGTAAAGGATTTGAGAAGCTAATGCATCAGAAGTTTCAGATGAGTTCAATGGGTGAACTCACTTTCTTTTTGGGACTTCAAGTCAAGCAGACTTCAGATGGTATCTTCATCAACCAGAATAAATATGTCAAAGATATTCTCATCAAATTTGGATACTCTGAAGCAAAAGTGGCCAGCACTCCAATGGAGACTCATAAGCCACTATCTGCAGATCCTGAGGGGGAGGAAATTGATATACATCTATACAGATCAATGATAGGATCATTGATGTATCTAACCTCTTCCAGGCCAGATATCATGTTTGCTGTTTGTATCTGTGCCAGATTTCAAACTTGTCCAAAGCAATCCCATTTGCATGCTGTCAAGAGAATATTTAGATACCTAAAGGGACAACCTGATCTAGGTCTTTGGTATCCTAAAGAATCTTCTTTTGATTTAAAAGCATACTCAGATAGTGATTATGGGGGAGCTAGTTTGGATAGGAAGTCAACATCAGGAGGTTGTCAATTTCTAGGAGAGAGATTAATTTCTTGGCAATGTAAGAAACAGACAACTGTATCAACATCAACTGCTGAGGCTGAGTATGTAGCTGCTGCAAGTTGCTGTGCTCAAGTTCTATGGATTCAGAATCAGATGCTTGATTATGGTTTCACTTTCTTAAACACTCCTATTTTTATTGATAATACTTCTGCTATCAGCATCATCAATAATCCTGTTAAACATTCTAAAACTAAACATATAGAGATAAGGTATCACTTTATTAGGGATTGTAATGAAAAACGACTTATTCAGATTATAAAAGTCCATACTGATAATCAACTTGCAGATCTGTTCACCAAAGCCTTTGATGTGGGCAGATTTACATTTTTGATTTCATGTATTGGTATGATTACCTCTTCTTAAAGAGTTTGTTCATCTCCATTTCTGAAAACCATCTCTACTATGTTTAAGGATTAGATGCTGGTAGGTGTAATTGAGTCTAAACAATGATAAATACCACTGTTTTCTTACAAAATTATCACTGTTCTTATTCAATTACCACTGTATATGTATCATGTTTAGTTTCCACTGTTTCTTTTATTTGTGTTAGTATTTTGAACTAACTTTGTAGGTTATTACTTTTAGTGGAGGACATTCCACTGTCAGTGAATTTGTTACCACTGGTAGTATGACAGTTACCACTGTTTATACTAATTAGTGTCACTGTTCTCTATCACTGTTAGTGTAATCTTTACCACTGTTAGTATATCAGTTACCACTGTTATACTATCCAAGTGTAAATGTTTACTAACACTGTAAGTGCAACTTTTACCACTGTTAGTATCACCGCTACCACTGCTTATACTACTCAGGAGTCACATTTACTCTATTATCTATGAAATTAAAAAAAAAAAAAAAAAAAAAAAAAAAAAAAAATGTTATCACTGTTAGTAATACTAACATAGTCACTAGGTTTGAGTTATATTTCCTTTGGTCAGGAGTTATTTCCAAACTAGTTATCACTGTTAGTATTATTTTCATATCAAAATAGTTTCCACTGTTAGTGTTAAAATTGGGAATTTTGCTTCAAAATTAGGTCATTAACAATAGCAGTATAAATACTCCCCACACTTGGTCATATTCTTTACGCTTTCATAAACACTGCTTTCACAAAACCTTACTCAAATTCATCATGGCTTCTTCATCATCAACCGAGTCTCAACTTGCACTGGGCAAAGATCATAACATGATTGCCTATTTGGTCAAACCTACCATCGCAAATGATTACATTGAAATCATCGATTTTCTGCGTAACTCTACGATTCACCATGCGATCACTGTAGCACCCAGAATTTCACATGATCATATCAATGAGTTCTGGGTTAACGCTAAGATTGAGGATGAACCAGGTGTTCCAAAAATTGTTTCTACTGTTGCTGGGCACCAAGTGGTGATTACTGAAGCCTCCATTCGCTCTTCTCTTCATCTTCAGGATGAAGAAGGTATAACTTCAATCTCTGATGAAGTTTTATACTCTACTTTACAACGAATAGGATATGAGGGCAACTTAGGTGGATATGTTTTTCAGAAAACAATGTTTTCATACCAATGGCGATTTTTAATTCATACATTACTGCACTGTTTATCATCAAAACGTTCATCTTTTGAACAATTCAGCAGTAATGTAGCATATGCATTGGTATGCTTAGCTACTGGTCAAATCTTTAATTTTTCTAACTTTATTTTTGCTGGTATGCTAAGAAACATAAATCAACCTAAACTGAAATTTTTAATGTATCCAAGGTTTGTGCAACTCTGTTTAAATGAACAAATCCCTGAGTTGCCTGCTTTGGATAAGATTATAGGTATTTCCTCTTTCAAACCTAAAGTTTTTACAAACATGAAGAGGAATACAGCTATAAAAGGAGTTTTGTTTTCTGGGAGGGTAACAGCAGTGTTTCCAACAATGCTTCTTGCACCCTCCACCACAGCATCTGTACAACCAACAGAAGCTGAACCAGTTGCTGAGAGGATGGAACAACCCTTTCCTCTTCAACCCACAGCAACTGGGGGTAACAATGCAACACCAAGACCCCATATCACAGCCACATACATTAGAAAAGCCAAAAAGGCTACAAACCAGGCATCTGAGGCTCATGCTGCTCAGATACCTCAGCCAACTGACAAGGGTCAGGAACAGCATGTGGTCCATGAGGAGAGGGGAGACCATTCAGAAAGGGCTGCTTCTACTGTTTCTAGCCCACTGGCAGAACAGGACAGAAGTAACATTAATAAGACCCAATCAGAGGCAACACCAGAACATGATTCTACTCATGTAGATGATTTTGGTGGTCCCAGTACCCAGAATCAAGGGGAATCTGATGATTATACTAGGTATAATACAGATTTTGATACCAATGTCAATGATTCACCAAGGAAGTCACATTCTGAAGGTGATGAGGCTAGAAATAACCTGGAATTGACGAAAATGATTGATTATGTTTGGGAGAAGTTCAGGTTGGAGAGGAGGAGGAATAAGGAGAAGGATGAGAGGATAGCTAGTTTGGAGCAGAGGGTTTCTCAATTGGAGTTGATTGTAATCAAGGTTCTGAAAGAAGGGAAGGCATATGTAATGGTAGAAGGCGATGAACATGACTCTGCTCAAACTGCTTTCAAAAAGGGGGAGAAGGTATGGACAAATAAAGGAGAGAAAGGGAATAAACGTGAGGATAGGCAGGGTGAGGCAGTTTCAAGTTCTGAAAATGTGGATGAAGAAATAGAAATGGAAATACCACCAACTGCTGAACCAGAAATTGTCAAAGAAAAATCAAAGCCTCTACCACCTGTTACAATCAGAGAACCAACTACTACTGCTGCTCAAGATTTACCCAAGATTCATCCCCAGGACAAGGGTAAAGGTATTTTGGAGGAAGAGCCAAAGAAGAAAAAGCAAAAAGTTATGCCTCCTGAAGCCACCATGAATGATGATGAGTATGCACAAAGGATGTTTGTTGAGATGAATGCAGATCTATTGAAGGAAAATTTGATTGATGTAGAGGTGGAACCGGGCAAATGGGTTAAAATGACTAAGGATCAGGTGAATGAATGGGATGAGGCTCAGCTGAGAGAGCGAAAGTTGGATGATATTGAACTACTGGTACAGCAGGTGCAAGAAAAGAGAAAGGCAGCTACTAAGAAGACTAAACCAGTCACTAGAGCCATGTTGAAGAAGAATTTGCTATTAAAACTAAAAGGAGGTCCTATTCCTACAGCAAGATTAAATAGAATGACCCTAGAAGAGTTACAGGGAGTATGGGATAGGGATACCTTTCTAAATCCAGAAGCAAGAAAGAGGGAAGAAGCTTTGGAAAAGGTCAAAAGGAAAGCTGAAAAAGAAAGGAAAAAGAAAGAGGAAAGTGATAAGGTGGCAGAGTTGGAGAAAGTATTGAAGAAGAAAAGAGAGGAGACTGAGGAGAAACTGAAACAGGATTCTGCATCTATCCCTGATCTTCCTAGAAGCAAACTCAATTTGGAAGATGTAATGATCATTGAACCTTTAAATGTTCAAAATCCACCAGAAGCCTCTCCAATAGTTATTGATTGGTATATTGAACAGTTCTTAGTTCCAAAGAAACGTGAGAAACTTAAATTGGTCAGAGCTGATTCTTCAGTATCATATTGGAGGTCATTTAAGGAAGTTGTCAGAGCTATAAACAGAGCTGATCTGGTCAGGATGTATGAGATTGGATGTGCAAAAGGTCTTCACTCTAAAACGATTGAGAGTGATTTTGAGAGGATAACATGGGATTGGATTTTAATGATGTTTGAGCCTGAGAAATTTGCTGATGAGTTCAAAACTGCTAGATCAGTAAAACAGTGGTTATATCTCAGTAATCCAGGGGTACATAATGTTATATTGGAGGATGGAGTGATACTCTGGATGCTCACTGATAGAGAATATGATATGAGTATGAGTTTATTGAAGAGGCTAAGGGATGCTAAGTTATCTGTGTCATTCAACAATGATTTAGCAGAAGACTTGGTATACATGATCTTAAACCAGATTCACAAGAAAGAAGAGGCTATCAGGCGCAAATATGCAAATCTTTAGCAGCTAGATAAACTTAGATCTGTAGGAGACAGATTAAGTTTAGGGGGAGATTGTTGGGAATTAGAAATTATTACAACTGTTGAAGAAGAAATGCACAAGGCATTAACACTGTTAGTGTTAATGGTTACCACTGTTTTCAGAAGTTACAACTGTTAGTTCAAGTCTTCAGAGGTTACCACTGCTAGTGATATGGTTACAACTGTTAGATATGGTTACCACTGTTAGTTCAAGTTCTCAGAAGTTACCACTGCTAGGGTTGTGATTACAACTGTTGGTGAAGATTGAATTGAAGACAAGAGTTACAACTGTTTGTGATGATTACTACTGGTAGAGGTTCCCACTGTTCAAGTGTTACCACTGTTAAGCTTATTTGTAATAGTTAAACACTGTTAGTCTAGTTACCACTGTTGGTATACTAGTTGAGTAAAACATACAAGTGTTAACACTGTTAGAGTGGTTAACACTGTTTATGTAAATATAGTAGTTACCACTGTTTATGTATAAAACAGGCGGGTAGCTAGAATTTGAATAAATATGGAATGTAATAGTTTCCATATATATAGGAGTTTGTTTTAGGACTCTATGTAATATAAATAGAGATCCTAACCTAGAAGGAATAGAGAGATTAAGTACGCCGCTTCAAGGTTCTTGTAACCCTAATACAAATCAGTGTATTCGTCTTATAAAATTAACAAGATTGAAGCGTTTGATAATAATTCTGTTATATTGTTCTTATTGTTTATCTTCATTATATTACTAAGTGTTATTCCGCAAACTTCTTAGTAATTATTCAAAACTGTTTTAATCTAATAAGTTTGTTAGATTGATCTTGGAAAGACAGTGGTTGGTGGTGGTGAGGAGGTGGTTGATGGTGGCAGATTTTTAGAGAGAGAGGGAGAGTAGAGAGTAGAGAGAAGGAGGAGAGAAGTGTGGGATTGTGTGTGTGAGAAATGGAGTGTAGTGAGGTGTTTTTGTGGGGTGGGCTTAGGCCTATTTGGGGTGGGCCTCATGGACCAGCCTAGGCCGAGTTGGGTCTGGCCCAAAGGTGTTTCGGGCTCGTGACTCGTTTTCTCGACTTCGTGTTTTGTTCCCCGTTCGTTTAAACGTAAATTTTGCGGTTCTAAAAAGTAGATAATTTACGTTAAGCTTTTGTATATACTTTTAAATTTGTGAATAAAATTCGGGATAAGTAAGTATTCTTAAAATACTAAATTGAGTTACAAAAGTATATTTCGGGTGTCGGGCTCGGTTTGCGCGTTTTCGTCGCGTTTGTTACGTTTTAAACAAAACGTCAAAGTTTTTCGTGTATTATTATATGAAATAATAATATAAGGTATATAACCACTACTTTAACTATAAAATATGATTACGTTATCTATGAAAAGTTTTCACCAACGTCGTATAAATAGTCGGACCACGTCCGGTTGTTTCGTGTAATTACAAATAATTTCGAAGGTGTAATTCAAACAGTTACGTAAGTGTTCATACACATATATACAAATAGTTGCAAGTAATCACAAGTACTTAGCCTAATAAAGAACTAAATACACGTAATTAGAGTTCTAGTTTAAGGTAATCATTACCCTAAAGTGTCGGGTGTCACATTCTCCCCTTGTTAGAGTTCTAGATTCTAGATTCAGACTATGGAGGATGTAACCAGAACAGAAAATCAACCTCTGGAGGTTGTCAGTTATTAGGAGGTCGTATAGTCTCTTGGCAATGCAAGAACAGACTTTAACCTCTTAGTTGTTGTTCACAAATTTTGTGGATACAACAACAGCTGCGAGACTATGGTCTTAATATTACTACAACTCCTATGATGATAGACAACGAATCCACAATTTCTATAACCAATAATCCTGTTAAACATAGTAAAACCAAGCATATAGATATTCGACATCATTTTATTCGTGGCTGTGCAGAAAAATAGATGATTAAATTAGTTAAAGTTCCCACAGAGGATAATCTAGCCGACTTATATACTAAGGCTTTTGATAGATCTCGTTTTGAATTGTTAGTACACCTAAATGGGATGATCAATCCCGAATAAAGACATCTCCTGCATGACCTTTTACCTATCTGCTTGTTTATTTCTATATTTAGTAACTTGCGATTTTTAGTAACTTTCTATCTTTAGTAAGTTTCTAATTTTAGTAAGTTAGAAATTTTATCAAAAAATATGCGAGTCACTGAGCTAATGCAAAGAAATGAAGAAAATATTACCCATGCCTAGAACATTATTATATGTGTGGCTTTCAGATGCAGTACATGCACAGTCAAAAGTACCTTAACATATAACGTGTCTAATAAATTCATCATATGATGTATCGATAGGCATACAATAACAATTCTCAAGTACGTAAAACACAACATTAATAATGAGATTACTCTATGTTAACTCTCGTTTGATGTATGACATTAAGTCTTAATTCTTAGGTGCTAGATAATACCCTAATACATAGTATTGGATTAAGTTAAGCGTTTCATCTGGAGATTTCCTGACTGATTCTTCTGATATATCCAGACATATGTTAACCTAGTCTCAGTCAGTAGATCTTACCGCTGGTTTGGTTTTAGATTTGCTTGTTTCTAACCTTAGTCAAGTTTAGTTAACTCACATGTTAAGTGTGTACTTAATAATATTAAGGACTTGGCTTTAAAGATGAAAAATATTAAGGAGATTCAATACCTGGAATTATGGACATATCACTGATCCTAAGAGTATATCACACGCGAGGGACACATAGATAATCATGAATAATAACTAAAACCGTACTTGATCAACTCTGATTGCTCTATGTTTAAGTGGATCACAATATTGATAATCGTCTGGAAGTATTTTGACACATGAATAATAAACTAGGAATAACTCATTCCTAACTGTGTATTGTACGCGTTATGGCTAATATGATCTTTGCATCATTGACTCCACCAAAAAGAATGTGAATTCAAATATGAATAAGTTCATATTTAAGTCTAAACTTTATTTATTGTTTCTTACTTCGTTTTTGTATAATTTTGGTCCATGCATGGAGATAGCATACCTTTTTGATTACTAACAATGGATAAATCTTCAGCCTCGAGTATTTCCTTTATGTCGTGCTAGCTTCTTATAAGTTCGAATATTTTTTAAAAGGGTTTGAGTTCCCAAGTTTGTACGAACTTGAGACTCAAGTTCGCAGGCCCATGTTCGTACGAACTTGGACCGGATGAGTATAAATAACTTTGACCAAGTCAAAGCCCTTACTCTTTTCCAAAACCTACGAACTTACAACCCCTGCAAACTTACCAACCTCTACGAACTTACGTTATTGTGGCATCCTAAACAATCAAAATCATTTGGTTGTGGTTTGAGTTTCACTTTTGAATCCGATAAATATCACCACATTACTAATACACATGTCAGTAAGTCTCTCATTCATCATTCCAACCGCTACACATCACACAATTTGGTTTTAGTTTCGGTTTTCAAGAAAACAAAAGAAAAATCAAAATAGCGATCGTGTTTGTGGATAAAAAATGGAATTCCTTATTTCTTTATGCAAACCGCAACTAGGCGCATCTTATACAGCCTCCTGATTATGTTTTAGTTAAACTAAATTTTGAATTCTGGAAATCAGGATCATCGTTCGAACTTACAAGTTCGTACGAACTTGCTAGTTCGTACGAACCTATGTAACTGTTACAAGTTCGTACGAACCTATGTAACTGTTATAAGTTCGTACAAACCTAGCTTGACCTTGTCAAGTTCGTACGAACCTAGGAAGTTTGAAAAATGAAATTCTTTCAATAAAATTAATAAAACATGTTTCTCATAGTCTGATTCGCACAAGTAGTTCTTAGAATGATTAACTTGATTATTTAACTCTATTATTGCCTATGTTTGGTGTGTTTGCTTGTCTTTCTTGCATATATGGCTGATCGACAATTTTTCAGCAAGTACAATTTGGCCATCTTCTTCGATCTTAAAGATCCGGCAACCGAACATTATAGAGGCATTCCTACGTTCTTGATGCGCTCACGAGTCCATTATGCTCTTTCCCATTCGCCGACGCTAAGGATATCTTATCTCCGTCAATTCTGGGCGAATGCGGTTTTTGATTGTGAGCCGAATCCCCCGGTCATTCGTACTCGGGTGGAAGATCGCACTATTGAATTTACGGCTATATATCTTCGACACATTCTCCAACTAGGTACTGAAGCTCAAGAAAACGGCCCATCTTCATACTCTTTAGATCTCAGGGCTGGAGCATTCTAGAGGATGGAATACGTTGGGGATGTCACACACAGTCAGTTTACAAAGAGTTATCTTTTCGGCCAATGGCGGTATGTTATGCATATACAGTTGGTTTCCTTTGGTCCGAAGAAGGTGGGTTTCGACACGATGAACCATAAAATGCAGTCGGGCATGGTTTCCCTTGTGTACAACAAACCATACTGCTTTTCCCAAATACTTCTTTGATGAAATGGTTTAGCAGATACGCGGCAGTGTTAAAGATCGGTTTCTTCTCTACCCTCGCTTCGTCATGATGATCATTAATGGGTTAGCACCGAATCTGCCCTCTATCGATCCCGTTGTGTATTTTTCAACGGTGGATAAGAAGATTTTTGTACATTGTCTCAGCCACAGCAATCGACGTCCAGCTGCTGAGCGACCTCAGGCTACTCCACTTTTCGGGGCTGTTATTGCTGTTGATTATGCTCCCCCACTCAATGATGGGTGGTTGGATGCGCCCCAGGCCGAGGAAGAAGTTCAGGTTCCTACACCACCACAAAATGCTGCTCCGCTAGAGCATGAAGTGGTTGATGAAATTATTCGCCAGCTAGAGCAACCCTAGGAGGGTCATCATATTGATCGTGATACTGTTGAAGTTGTAGTTCGAGATGTCCTTCAAGGGGAGCCGCGTTCAGATGTGTTGGCAGATGTGGATGCATTTGTTACTGGTCCACATGATGATATTGAGGCTGATATAGCCCACATTGAAACGTATACTGCTGGGGCTGATGAGGCGACGACTTCTGCTGTTAATGTGTCGAGAAGTCTGGAGCAAGACTCCGAGGCAACTGAAAGTGATCCCGAGAGTGATGAGTCGTCTGCATTGGTTTTTCATGGAACACGTATGGCACTGGCTCCACATATCATTGCCCAAAAAAAAGGTAAACGCAAGCTGATTGAAGATGACGATTATGTTTTTCAAGATAAGCCGATGATGATTCTGACACCTCACTCGTTCGGACTCCCAAAAGAAGGCGTCCGACTGGGGTGGTCATTCGTGAAGCTGCTGATATTCCCCCTCCTACCTCAATTATTACTACACCACCGGTCACCACCACACATACATCAAAAACTATTCCATCACCAACACCTACACCGCCCCCACAACCCATCAATTACCCCAACTACGACCACTACTCCTCCGGCTTCTACTACACCACCGTGTCACATCCTGCTGCCAATCTTTCCGAGCTTGAAAATTTTCTATATCTTCAAGGCTGGATATCCAGTTTATCTGATATGGTTGCTAATATGAATGCGGTTATTACCAGTCAAGAAATTAGGGTGAATAACTTGACAGCTCTTAATGAAAAGTATAATAGAGCGTAACAAAAAGTTAAAAGAGATTGTGTGAGATCACGAGATTCTTCTCTACCTAGCTATGTTGATGCATCTTAGTGTGTATATCAGTTGGTCAAGTCTGTAATGTGTTTGTTAATGTAATTGAGTTAGTTAGAATTACATTTTATGTGTTATGCGACACAAGCCTTGTGTCGCATTAGGTGTGTCTGCGACATAGTGATATGTCGCATTGTGTCTTAGCGACATAATGCTTATGTCGCTAATGTCAGCCAGTTTTAGTATAAATACTTCAAATTACTTTGTAATTGAAAGAGACCTTTTGAGAGACTTTTCACACACTTATTCTCTGCAATTTTAGCTGCTGTAATCCTTTTTAAGAGAGAGAAATATAAAGTTTGATTATTGCATTGCTCTACATTGTTTAAGCTTTATATTCTTGTGATTATCTCCACCCTACGATTTGATTAAAAGATCGACATTGGGATCTACAAGCTGTAAGGGAGATGAACTCAGGAGGAAAAGGGACGAAGACCAAGACGATGATCCCAAAGTGCCAAAGGAAGGTGAGCTGGCTAGCACTTCGACTGGAGCACTAGTAGCACAAGCTCAGGGGGAGTCTAGTCAACAAAAGGGAGTGAGTGGTACTGAAGAAACTCCAGTAAATCTGACGGAGACAGACACTATCGAAGCACTTCTTAATCTAGATGTGTATGATAGTAGTGAGTTTGAGTTGGAGGAAGGAGAATTTTTGCCGAAAGAAGTTGCTAAATGGAGGTCCGACGATGAGATTACACCAGATACTGATAATGATATAGATGAACATGTCGTGACGAAGGAACTGGTAACTGAAGTTGTTAAAGATGAGACAGCTAGTGAAAATGTGATAGATCGTCAAAGATTAGAGTCAGAAGATGATCATATTCTTGATGATGATTCAGAAGCTGATAGAGAACCATCTCGAGCAGAGTTAAGAAGTCTGTGGTTTAAAAAGATCGAAAAGGAACCCGAATTAAAATTCAAAGAGATTATCAAAGTCAAAGGATCGGGAGAGCTGAAGAAGGCATCATAAGCTGGTTTTATGATAGCGACCTGAAGCTGTTCATACTGAAGAGATATGATGGGATTCAATACTTAGAAAATAAATTGAAGATTTTCAGTTCCTTGCCGAAGATTGAACTCAAAGAATTGGCTTGGTTAGATTTGATAAATCCGGGAGAAGATCCTTACGCTAGAACGATGGAACGAATTGTTAAGCGTGAAGGTAGATCAAACAACTTTGTTGAGTTAAAGCCTAAGACAGGGAAGAGAGTTCCAGATCTGACAAAGATAGATCCGATTACAAACAAACCATGAATGAAAATGATTTATAAACCGGTTAAGTGTTTGAAGAAAGTTCCTTTGAAAAGAATGCCACAAAATATCTTAATTGAGCTAAAATGGTGGTATGTGGATAACAAGACAGCAAAAGCTGTTATGGAAGATGTTGATGGGAATGAGCTGCTAAGGGTATATGATAGTTTACATCTGGTAAACTTATCAAAAGATGATCTGATGAAGCTGCATGTAAACAAGATTCTCTACAGAGATAGTTGGAGACATGAGGGAAGAAGATATCAGAAAGTGGTTAGAGTTTGTGTAGAAAGAGGATTGTGGGCTGGAAGTCAAATGAGCTGAATGAAGAATCAAGATCAAGACTCAAGAAACTAGAGCTATTGTCAAGGGGGAGTCTGTTGATACATATTTAGTGACAACAGCTTTCTAGTTTGTAATAGTTAGTTTGATAAGTCTTTTGTAATAAATTTACTTTTAATGTTTTGTAATGTAAGTTCGTACGAACTAAGGTAGGTACGAACTTAGGAACATACGAACTTGTTGGCTAAGTTCGTATGAGCCTGTGACCAGACAAGTTCGTAGGGTCCAAAATGTACGAACTTGAGTCCTATATATAGATTACGTGTTAGTTCGAATGTAATCAGTTGTTTTTTAGTGTATTTTCAGGGCTTAGCAAAGGCAAGTTTGAATACTTGTGATTGTTTTGTCTTGTGTTGAATGTAATTGTTTCTTACATTCAATAAAAGTGTTATTAACCATATTCGTATTACTTGATTAATTTGTGTCACGTTTGTTTAAGGATTCCGCACTTAATAAACGTGTTAACCTTGTAGATCCAGGTTTAAGGAACCTACAGTAATTACATTAATGTGATGTGATTTAAGATAATGTTATGGAAAACATATTTTCTTAATTTCGGCTGTTTGAAAATAACGACCGAGGTACAACTTGTCGCTCTCTAATCACTGTAGCACTGTAGTATCATATCTCTGAAAAGTGTCTGGCATTTCAGAAAAATGTCATTATCAAAGAGATTATGTTTTTCTTTTTCCTACTATAAATAGCCATTACCCCGTAAGCGTTTATGTTACCATTTCCATTTTCATTAACATCTAATAACATAAACATTACCCATGTTCATCTTCTCATACTCTGTTCTAACCTAAAAACATTCTTACACAAAATCAACAATGTCATTTGCATTCGAACTAAAGTAAAATATAAAACAAGCACCAAATTCACGAGATGCCGATGAGATTACTCTCAACAACAATAATTCTGCAACAAGTCTTGCAATTCCAAAGAATTACAGAAATGCAGGTTATTGAAACATGGTGATTTACTTCAAAAACTCCCCTATTTCTTATGCTTTAACGACAACCCCCTGTCAAACCTTTCCTCAAACACTTATCGAATTTTGGTATACGTGTGTTGTTACCAAATCTCCTTTAGGTTCTACTTATATCTCTGCAATTGTGGGTAATGGCATTCCCATAGTAATCTCAACAGAACATATTCGTAGATACCTCAAACTACTTGATGAACCATTCATTGATCCACCATCACCTACAGATTGTCGACATGAAGTGTTAAGCTTTATTAGATATCCTGACAACTTCAATAGTAGCCCTTAAAGGGTTAAAATGAATGGCTTTTGGAGCTATTTCTTTTGAGTTATTATATGGTGTATGAGTCACAAGTTTGGCAGCAAGGACCAGTGTAACAATTTTGAGTTACAGTTGGGTCATGCTCTCATTTTTGGCAAAAACATTGATTTTGCTGCTCTCATCTACATTGAGTTGAGAGAAAAGATTGAGAAGAAAAAGAAGGAATGTAAGGTCGCTAGATCTTGGTTCGATAACGGATTATCTTTAAGTATTGAGGTGCGGAATCCCTCAATACGTTAGGTTTAAGCTTATATAACTTTGCAATTAATTAACAAGCTTCGTTTTGATATCAACTAGTGTTAAACAATCAAAACCGAGCCTATTCAATAAATGCTTTTATATCTGCACAGATTTCGAGGAGAGAATACTTAAATATTTGGTGTGTGTAATAATAATGGCACTGATTTCTAGGTCACTTTGATAATGAGCAGCATTAAAATATTTATATCTGGTTCAACTCGCAGGCCATGGGCCTTGCGAGTTGACTCAACTCGCAGCCCATAGGCCTGCGAGTCCAGATGGACTGCGAGCCCACATCTCAGCTCGCAGGTAGGTCCTGCGAATCGAGAAAGCTGCGAGCCCAAAACTCAACTCGCAGGTAAGACCTACGAGTCCTGTTTACAGCGAGCCCAGATCTCAACTCGCAGTTGAGTTGCTGCGAGTCCAGATTGGACTGCGAGTTGAGATCTCAACTCGCAAGTCTGTTGACCTGCGAGTTGACTTCTCAATTCGCGATTCAGACTTTAACTTAAAATCGATATTTGTCTAATAACATTTAACAAATAATAATAACAAGTTAATATCATATATTTACAAGTCTAAACCAATTTATACAAGTTTGATAATAAATACACTAGTCCTATTACAAGCTAGATCTATTGTCACAATAACATGTCCCAACAGACTCCCCCTTGACAATAGCTCTAGTGTCGTTATCTTCAACTTTGTCTTTGGTCTTTACTTGTAAATACTACTGCCCATATGAATCTTCATTCTAATACAAGTCTTCACCATTAATTGATAATCTCTTGCAAGATCACCCCATGCTTCAGTCGTTAAGATCCTGTTTTCGTTTAACTTCAACAGGTCCTTCCTCGACAGATTCATCAGGTGTCGATGGTCATAGACTGTTAGAATTACTCTTTCTCCTCCTTCGACTTCATCATCAGCTTCAACCATGACAGCTTCACCAGTCTCTGAGTCCACGTGCCAGTTCAGAAGATTTCCCAGAATATTCTGTGGCATTGTCTTCAGTGGTATCTGCTGTATGCACTTGACAGCTGGATAAGTTTTCTTCCTTAATCTTCGGCCAGTTCTCTGACTTCGTTCCTTTAATTTGATCGTCTTTCCGACTCTTGGCTTAATCTTCTCAAACTTCATTGATCTACCCTCAGTCCGAATGATTCTCTCAACATACGTTGCGTAGGGATCATTACTGGGATTTGTCAGTTCCAAGCGTGCCAAGTCTCGAATTTCAAATCGAGGAAGCGAACTGAACACTTTAAGCTTCTTATCGAAATATTGAACTCCGTCAAATCTTTTGATAGCGAAAAGTTTCAAGTCAGAATCAAAATACCAGCCGATGATCCCCTTCCTTGGAGCTTTCTTTCCAGTTATATCTACTTCAGACATCCCTACCTTTTGCTTTCTCCTTTTCAGAGGTCTAAACATGGGATTATTTCTGAGTTTTTCTGGAAGGTCATCTTCTGATTCAGAACTGGTTGATTCATCTAGATTTTCATCTAACTCAACAACCCTTTCTCCATCTTCTTCTTGGATGACCACTTTAGTTGTAGATGGGCTTACAATGTGTTCAACAACATCAACGTCAAGATCTACACACTCGTCTGCCTCATCATTAATAATGAAAGTCCAATCTTCAGGAGGTACAAACTCTCCTTCTTCAAGGTCAAAGTCAATGTCCTCATCTAATTCATCTGGCATGTCGCCTTCAGAATCTGATAAGTTCAACATTTCATGACCTATAGAAATACATACACAAATAGATTAATATCATTAGTTCTTTCATTGATTTCCCTGAATCAATCTAAGATTTTTCTTATTAATCCCTTTGTCTATTTAAAATATATTATATATTGTATATATATACTTATTCAAATCTTTCATCGATTATGATAATCGATCTAAAATTTGAATAAGTCTTATAATATGCGAACATCATATATTATATGATCCTATAACTCTTTTATCGATCATAGTCAATCTAGAATTACAAAAGGCTTATAATATACGAACATTCATAATTATAACATTTTAAACATTCAAGTTTAAACATCTTAATTACAGAATTATATTACAAAATAATTCAAAGTTACAATGTATTAATAATTACAGTCAGTCTATATTAATACAAGTGTCACCTTCTTCAGCTCCACCCTTCGCAGCACCAGCACCAGCTCCACTACCACTTGCTTCAGCACACTCCCCCTGAAATGTAGTCTGCTGACCAGTCGTTGAAGGACCAGCCAGCTCACTTTCTTTTCCAGCTGCGGGATCATCGTCTTCATCATCTCGGCTCTTCTTAGCCAACTCATCCTCTTTACAAACTTCTTCAAATGCAGCCTTCTCAATTGCAGCTTTCTCCCCTTGAGATGGCTGGTTCTGTTCTAAGTATGTAATACGACGAGAGAGACGATCAAGTTGTCGTTGCTTTTCAGCTACGTCATCTACCAGAGTGCTGTTGGTCTTGAGTAGCAATGAGTAAGCATTGTTCTGTGTAGTGACATTGTCGGACAGTTGTAGAAGCTGATTAGCAAAAGTGTTAGCCACTACTTGCAATTCTCTAACCCTAGACTCCAATTGTGTAATGCGTTCAGCATCAGTCATAGGTGAGGTGGATGGAGCATCAGAAGTTGTTGTTGGTGGTGTGGGAGCAGGCGGTTGCATTTTCTTCGCTATCTCGGTAGCAACATCGGTTAATAGACGCGCCGCAACCCTGCTAGATTTGGTGGTTGGGTGCTGTAGGACCGTTAAGGCACAGACCTTAGACAATGAATCAATATCAAATGCTAAAGCGCGGAATTCAATAGCAAAAACAAAGTACGTTAACAATTAAACTCAACACAAGCAATCACAATAATAATATTAATCAAACAAACCAATTGTGATTTACAGATGATTGACTGGAGAAACAACATAGGCTGCACAAATACGAATTTCAGCAACAGCAACTCTGAAACCCTAAACGACTATTTATAGGTGACTAATCAGTGATACTAGTGATATTGGTGATATCGCCTATGCGATATTGTCAATATCGCTAAAGCGATATTGCCAATGTCGCTATTTACAGAATCTAACTAATTAGTTACAACTCGAAACCAAGACCAAGTGACAGACACTCTAGATGCACCAACAAACTCCCCCATGTCTGTAGCTTGGTCTTCAAAAATAATCTTCATTTAAGTCTTCAATCAAACTCCTCTATGTCTTCAATAATTAGACACTCCCCCATTGAGATAGCATGGTCTTCATAATATTGATGTTCAGATTCATGTGACTGACACACCTTTTGCATACAATAAGATCTTCAAACTATATGACCATCTCTCAATCTTTAGCAGCTTCTCCAATATAATTTATCTTCACAGTCTTTGGAGAATAACCAACATCTTTTATATCTTCAATATTTGACTTTAACAAGATATGTGATATTGAATAAAACAACATAGAACTAAAATATTTTTGTAATTTTCTTTATCATTTAAAAGTAAAGAATACCAAAAAGAAAATAGATCGGGGATAACATTGTAATATGTCTGCTTAAGGATCATATCAGGATATCATGCATTTATTAGGAAATAGCAAGAGTTATTTCGATTATCAGTATATTTGTCCAAATTTAAATTCACTTAGCATATTTAAATCACCGGGTATAAATATTAGTTCAAGACGATTATTGGTATGTTTGTCCATATAAACATCAGGAAATCAGAATTTACAAGTGCATTTTGAATTTATTATTCATGATTACCAGAGAAGCTTCCCTTTTGATATACTCTTATGATCAGGATACATGCATAACTTCCATGTAATGAGTGTGATTATTGTATTCCATCTTTAAAGTCAAATCATGAATAAATGTTCAAGTACTTTTGTACTCCATTAAAGATTAAATTTGACTAGGGTTAGAGACAAACAAATCTAAAATCAAACTAGAGGTGACAGGTCTGTACTTTCGTACAACAGAGCGACATAGTTTGACTAGAGACCTTGATAACGGTATTCTTGTATCTTGGTCTAGTTTGCTCTATGTTAAGATATACTGACTGAAACTAGGTTAACATATTTCTGGATGTAGCAAAAGAAACACTCAGTATATCTCCCAGATGAATTCTTTAGGATACTCAATGACATGTGTTATGGTAGTATCTATCACATAAGAATTAAGACTTATCGTCATACATCAGAAGAGAGTGTTCACATGATAATTTTGATAGTTAAGTTTATTTTGTGCACTTAAAACCTTTATGTTAGATGTCTACCAATACATCATATGATGAAGCTAATATTTAGAGAAGGCAGTTCAAGTATGCTAGATAAATCTACTGACACATCAAACATAAACCTTAAAATTTCCATTTTGTGTACATGTCACCTAATGAACTATCATATCCCAAGGTATTTACAAACACAAACCAAAATGTTTTCCAGAATTAAGAATCTTCCAGAATTAAGAATCTTGCTGTTCAAATTTCTGATCGAAATCATCAGAATTTTTTAATGTTTTAAAATTACTCCCCCTGAACAGCAAATTCTTGTCTCAATTCTAATTCAAAGGTTATCCCCTAAAACTTAAACTAATTTGAAATATATATATAATAATTTTTTTTAATTTAATAAATTTCGCAACGTTACATTTCTTGGATACTAAAAAGTATAAAGAGTGGTTGTTGCATAAACTAACAAAAAGAACAAATAATGACTAAATAAAAGTTCCAAAATCACATATCAAGTCAAATCAATTCTTTTTAACCACGTTATTCCGTCTCGAAACGTTGATAAACTCAGCCAGTCAATCACAATGCACATCCTTGCAGTCACTAAAAATACAATCTATCAAAAAGCTGACTGCAACACCACAAACAATGAAACATTAGATTTTATGGGACACCCAAGCTTTGATAGGCTTGAGATGTCCATTAGCGTCCATAATCATCACATCAATGAGTTTATGATATTTTAAAAGGTCAATTGATTTCATTGTTGTTTTGTTTGTGGATTTTTGTTTCCACACCTGCTTAACATTGGATGATTTCGGATTAACTACATCAAAATTTCTAACCAGCGGTTGAGAAGATATAATGTTATTAACCTTTGAAATTTTAACATTACTAGATGACTCAGGTTGTTTTGATCTCTGAAAGTTTCTATATTTAGGATGACGTGGATCATTTCGTGATGCCCATTTTCTAGCAAGCACCGGACACTGATTAATTAGATGACCGTGCTTCTTACAATAGAAACATGATCGTCTCTCTCAGAAAGTTTGGTCATCACACGACAGTGGTTTCGGTGAAGGAGGTGACTTACAAGGCTTGTTTTCAGGTACATTTACAGTACATGAACACTTATGTGAACATGAAGGAGTAAATGTATTTGCAGTTGAAGAAATCTTTTTAGAAAATATTTGACCTCTACCTTCGGTAGTAAGTATTAAATTTTCTGGTTTTATGTTATTCTTCTTAACTTTCTTTGTAACCTCGTGAGTTACATCCTCCACTTCCACCACCTCTTCAACATTTGTTGAAGGCACAAACAAAATAGGTTCAAATTTAGGCTTAATAAGCTCAACCTTCTTTTTATTTGAACTTGGGACTTTAAGCAACTCAGGTCGCTTGACATCAACAGCCTTAACAAGATTAGGCTGTGTAACCTTTTCTGCTTTGATAATAACTGGTTTCACAACAGGATTTGTATCCTTCTTGAGAACAGAAGGGACATAATCTTTTATTTCATCCTGTGAGAGACTAGGCTGATTCAAGTTTGAGGGAGGAGGTTGGTTGTGATAACCAATTCCTGCCTTACTATTTGTATCAGTCCTTTGACTTTGCAGGATGTCGGAAAAGACCAGAGTAGATGTTGAAATATTTGCAAGTTTTCGTTTTAAATCAATATTATCAGCTTGAGCAGCAGCAAGATCCTTTTTAAGATGAGCAATTAGTTTTAAGTAGCTATCAATTTCATCTTGTTTGCTGTAGATCATAGCTTTCAACTCTTTCTTTTCTTCAATAAGTGCCTTTTGATTTATTACAAAAACTTTTTCATTATCTTTTAACACTCTGTTCGCTTGAATAAGACTTGTTAGATCTGTATTCAAACGATCATTATCTACTATGTACCTGTTGATTTTACCAGTTAGTTTTATACAAGAATTACAAATAAAAGAATCACAGTCTACCTCATTTTGGACATCCGCCATAAGAGCTACGTTATCCGTAGGAGAAAAATCATATGGTTCATTGTCCATCAGTAGAGCAGCCTTGGCGACCGCAGTTTCCTTCTCACATTCACGAGCAAAATGACCTAGGTTTTGACATTTATAGCATCTAATCTTTGATTTGTCAAAACCCATGCTTGTCTTATCAGTAACATCTTCAAGAGATCTCTTTCCAGTTCTCTTCAAATATGTCTTAGTCCTTCTTGTAAGCATGGCCATATTCCAACGAAGGTCAACCCTCTCAAGCTCATCAGGATCTACTTGTGCGAAATCCTCATCAGTAAGATCTACCGAGCTAATCCTCTTTGACAAGAAATCATCATAAGATGATAAGAATGCGTTGAAGATAACTGCATGCTCATTTTGTGATGCAGTAGCAGAGGAAGATGGTTGAGTTGGAAACGAAGAGAATGTTCCTGGTTTAGATTCAAAAGTAGACGGCCCAGATAAAAGAGCTGTACTTCCATATCCAAAACTACTGTTATCAGGAAGCAAAGAGCTAGATTTTGTGCTTTTCTTTTGGATGTCCAAAGCACATGTTTCTAATTTTCCAATAAGTTGATCCAAAGACATTGCCAATATGTCTGGATCACTCTCCATCATTAATACTCGAGTTTCCCAAGAAGGAGGTAAAGCATTTAACAGTTTCTTGTTGACCTCCATAGAGCTAAATTGGTGTCCACCCTCAGTCAGCTCATTCACAAGACGTGAATATCTACAGAACAAGTCCTTAACCGTCTCGTTCTTCTGAATATCAAACAGATCATACTGTTTCTTTACAAATTCCAGCTTAATGTGCTTGTATTCAGTGGTACCTCCACATCTTTCAGCTATGCCATTCCACAGATCATAAGCTTTATCATGGTGCTTGAACATCTTCATAGCATCAGCAGGTAAAGACATGGTTATAGCAGAGTGAGCCTTTCGTTCACATTCCCATGCCTTACGTTCCGCAGCAGTCATTGAACGAATGGTTTTTGGAGGAGGAATACCCACATGTTCTCCACCTGCAACCGGTCTAACGTATCGTTCAATTAAAGGTATCTCCATTTCAGGGTCGGTAAACGCAACGAACGATAAGAATCTCCCACGCCATTCAGAATACTCCATTCCCGGAGCAAAGAATGGAGGTTTATTTGCAGAACCAACTTCAGCATTGTGTTTCAACATAGCATTCACATCTTGTAAAGTAGTCATTTTTAAAAATTTCAAATTTGTCCGAACGAATTTTTTTCCCTCCAAAAATTTCAAAATTTTGGTCGAGTAAAAAGAAAATTTTTTCAAACAAGAATTAGGCAAAGGGAAGCACAAATTCAAATTTTGATAATTGCCAAAATTTTTTTTTTTTTTTTTTTTTTTTTTTTTTGAAATCAGAGGAAAAAGGGCGATATTGGGAAAATCGCTATCAATGTCGCCAGTTAAAGCACAAATTAAAATCAGATACCAAAGGGCGATATTGGGATAATATCGCTAAAATCAATCAAGCGATATTGGGACAATATCGCTAAAATCAATTTAGGCGATATCAAGGTAATATCGCTAGTGATATCGCTCAAATTAATGAGCACAGAAGTAACAATGTCGCTAAAACCCTAATGGCGATATTGATGGTAATATCGCTATCAATATCGCTAAAACGGCTGTAAACCTTAAAAAAATTATTTTTTACGAATCAAACAAAAATAGGGTTAAAAAATGACGAACACAGCTCCAAAAATCACTAAAAGTACTGATCAAATAGCTTTTAAGAATAATAAACAATTTGTTTATAGCAAAACTAGTTAAAAAGACTTTTAAACGTACGAATATTGATTCAATAAACCACTAATCCAATGATTATTGGCTCTGATTGTTGGGACATATTATTGTGACAACAGATCTAGCTTGTAATAGGACTAGTGTATTTATTGTCAAACTTGTATAAATTGTTTAGACTCGTAAATATATGATATTAACTTGTTATTATTATTTGTTAAATGTTATTGAACAAGTATCGATTTCAAGTTAAAGTCAAAATTCGCGAATTGAGAAGTCAACTCGCAGGTTTGACCTGCGAGTTGAGATCTCATCTCGCAACCATCTGGACTCGCAGCTCTCAGCTGCGAGTTGAGATCTGGGCTCGCTGATATCTGGACTCGCAGGTCTTACCTGCGAGTTGAGATCTGGGCTCGCAATCATCTGGACTCGCAGGCCCATGGGCTGCGAGTTGAGTCAACTCGCAAAGCCCATGGCCTGCGAGTTGAACCAGATATAAATATTTTAATGCTGCTCATTATTGGGGGTGACCTAGAAATCCGTGCGATATACACACACACCAAATATTTTAAGTATTCTCTCCTCGAAATCTGTGCAGATATAAAAGCATTTATTGAATAGGCTCGGTTTTGATTGTTTAACACTAGTTAATATCAAAACGAAGCTTGTTAATTAATTGCAAAGTTATATAAGCAATAAACCTTAAGTATTGAGGGATTCCGCACCTCAATACCTAAAAGATAATCCGTTATCGCTAACCAAGATCTAGAGACTTACAATTGGTATCAGAGCTTTCGGGCTTAGAAACGTTGTGGTTACAAGGTTTTTGGTTATATAACATCTTTAGGGTCGTTTTTCGAACGAAATCTATGGATTTATTCGTAAAATACCAAAAAGTTTCAGTTCCCAGATTTCGAGGCGCCGTTTTGCGAGTTGAGATTAGGGTTACTGTTATCTGCGAGTTGAGATTAGGGTTTCTGCGAGTTGAGATTTCTGCGAACCGAGTTCCATTGCGAACTGAGTTTTCTGCGAGTTGAGAATCAGCTGCGAACCGAGTTCCATTGCGAACTGAGTTTTCTGCGAGTTGAGAATCAGCTGCGAACCGAGTTCCATTGCGAACTGAGTTTCTGCGAGCTGAGATTTTCTGCGAGTTGACATTTTTTGTTGCGAGTTGAGATTATTAAATTCGCAATATAACCTAATTTTTCACTTTAAAATGTCTGATTTAAGCCGAATGATCGAGATGGAACACGAGGTTGGAAAATCTAATGTTCCACCGAAGCTACTTAGACTTGAGGACTATTATGGGTGGAAAGACAGATTTGAAAGTTACTGTAGATTCCACGACATCACTATTTGGTTGTGTATTAAAAACGGATATGTTGCACCTACAGCTGAGGTAGGGAACGCAACAGTGATTGTGACTTATGATCGAATGAATGACCATCAGAAGAAAGAATTCACCATCGATAATAAAGCACATTCTTCAATTAAGATGAGCCTTCCTAAGGAGATCAACCATCAGTTGAAGTCCTTTCACACAGCTAAAGAGCTGTGGGACGCTCTAGAAAAGAGATGTGAGGGGAGCCCTCAGGTGAAAGCTGGTAAATGTAATCTTCTAACAAAGCAGTTTATGGTATTTAAGGCTTTTAGAGAAGAAGATCTTGAGGCTTACACCACCCGTTTCTATCATCTATTAAGTGAGCTTGACGACCATGCTATCTTTTATAATGACAAGGAGAAAACCGACAAGTTTATTGAGGGTTTACCTTGTAAATGGGAGATGTACGGTATCATGCTGAAAGATAATGATGAAAGATATGCAACCATGACCCTAGAGAAAGCGATTGATAAACTAAGGGGTTATGACTTCTCTAAGAAAACGAGAGATACGGATTCTGATCATCTACAGAATCCTGGTCTGTACCATGGAAAGACTAGTATCTCTAACTCCTCATCCAATTTGACCACGGCTTTGTTTGCAGGTGAAATTGATGAGATTGGAGAAAAATTGACTGAGGATCTCTGTTTCATTGCTTCGGATAACGGTGATAAACGAAACAGGAACACCACCTCAGATAAATCCACTCAAGGGCATCATAAGATGCCGATAAGTGTGAAATCAGCCGAACAACAACTTTCTGTGTTGGCATCGTTCGTTGCTTCTTATGAAAACTATATTCAAGGGAAGATAAACGATCCAGCACAATTTGATGAAGATTATGATCAGGTTGATCCTGACGACTTAGAGGAAATGGACCTCCAGTGGCAACTGGCTATGGTGTCAAGGAGAGTAAAGAATTTCCTAAAGCGTACGGGTAAGAGAGTGGTTGGAAATCGACCAGGTTTTGACAAATCCAAGGTCAAGTGTTATAACTGTCAAGGTTACGGACACTTTGCCAGGGAATGCCAAAGACCAAAGGTTGATGCTGGAACTTCAAAACAAGATTCGGGAAGTAATCTAACTTCCAAAGTCTTAGTGGTTCAGCAAATAGACGGATCTTATGATTGGTCTACACCATCAGAGCAAGCTCTCATGGCTGAGATTGACGATCAAGAGAAACAAATTGAATCCACTTCCTACATGCCAACTACTGAAGAACTTCAAGCTAATGTGCCACACACTGAAGTTAAGGGGATTGAGGAAGATGTTCTCTACATCAACTCGACAGAAGAAATGAGTCCCAATGATTTTGTGGCATATATGGCTGATATTCAATCCGAAAAGAAAAAGGTATGTCTAGATCTCCTTACTCTCACCGATGTATGCTATTTAGTTACTGATCTTCAAACACAGGTTAGTGTCTTTGCAGAATCTAACAAAACCTTGACCTCAGAATTAGACTTAGCTAAGTCTGATGTTCGTCGGTTAGGTGAAGATAAATTAGCACTGAACGAGAAGATTAAGAGTGATACTCTAGATAAGACCAGTCTGACTGACATTATAAATGAACAATGTATTAAAATAGACGGGTTATATCTAAACCTTAATGAGCTTAATAGAAATATAGCTATTAGGGATAAGGAGTTATCAGAGTCAAATATGAAACTGGTAGAGCTGAATAGAAAATTTGAAGGTTATAGAACTTCTTCTTTGACCTTAAATAGAATCATTGGCTCTCAACGTAGTGTAAAGGATGTTACTGGCCTAGGATACTCAGATGTCCCTCCGCCTTTTAATGCCAATTACACTGCTTCCACTTCTGTTGACTTAGAAATGACAGATGTTAATCCTGAGACTGAGGATTTGGAAAATCAACAGTCTATTGCATCTGAGATCCAAAAGGAGACTGTCAATGATTCATCTTTAACCAAGAGTACAGTCAAATCTCTCACTAAAGTACATTTCGTATCAAGTGGGATGATTGGAAGTACTGATGGAAATAATGAAGTTATTAAGAAACATAAGGAGTTACCTTCAGTGTCTTTTGATCAGATAAAGAAGGAGTCTGCTAAGACTGCTAAGTCACGAAAGCAGATGTCATGCTTCAAATGTCATCAACGAGGACATGTCTCTTCTTGTTGTCCCAATAAGAAAAATGAAGCTGCTCCTAAGCGCGAGGCCAGTGATAAGTCTAAAAATATCTCTAGTACAGACAGGTTAGGTACCAGACCTGGTATTGGTATTAAACCTGTGACTGCTCTGAAAAGAGATGCGTCTCACAGTGTCTCGCCACCAAAACCTAAACGGCATGAAAACTCTGCTAAGGATCAGGTGCCGTCGAGGTTTATGACTCCGAGAAGGAACCAAAGTCACTTTGAGATTGGATCTACATCTCGTTCACAAGGAGTTAACCAAGGGTCCTATAATAATCGTAACCAAGGGCAAAAATCCCAGGGTTATATTTCGGGGTGGGTTGGAAATCAATCAACTTATAGACCCAGGACCACTAATCATCAGCAAGCTGATGCGTCTTCAAAAGTGACCAAAGCTCCCAATGGGAAAAATGGTTACTTTAAAGAGCTACAGTTTGTCGATGATAAGGGACAAACCAAGACCGTAATGGCTTGGGTCCCTCTTGATAACTGATTGTTTACAACTTGTATGTGCAGGAGCAGACTGGGAACAATGATAATTGGTGGTATGTTGACAGTGGATGCTCTAGGCACATGACAGGAACAAGAAGTCTACTGACAGACTTCAGAGGTGGACTGAGACAAGGAGTGCACTTCGCCGGTGATAAGGGAGGAGTAATTACTGGGAAAGGAACTGTTTCTAATGGAACTTTGACTCTAGAGGATGTGAATTATGTTGAAGAACTAACGCACAACCTAGTGAGTGTTTCCCAAGTCTGTGATAAAGGTCATCCTGTTCTCTTCACTGAGAAAGAGGCCTTGATCCTGAAGCCGGGTTTTATCATTCCCGATAAATGGATACTGATGAAAGCTCCAAGGAAGAAGGACATTTATGCTATCAACATGAATGCTCCTATTACTTCAATGGTGTCTACTTGTCTGTTATCCAAGGCTTCAGAATCAGACTCTCTCCTATGGCATAGGAAAATGGCACACTTAAACTTTCGAAAAATGAACTATATAACCAAACATGGGTTAGTTCTGGGTGTACCACCGAAGAGTTTTGCATTTGAAGACAAGTGTATATCCTGCTTGAAAGGAAAACAGCATAAGAAACCACACAAGTCTAAAAATGTGAACTCTATTTCCTCGCCTTTTGAGTTGCTACATATGGATCTCTTTGGCCCAATAAGCAAGAGAAGCATAGGTGGCAAATGGTACTGTCTGGTTGTTACAGACGATTTCTCTAGATTCTCTTGGGTATTCTTTTTGGGATCTAAGGATGAAACTCCGGGCATTCTTATGGAGTTTCTAGATCTAATAGAGAACATCTATAGAAAAAGAGTTAAGAGAATTCGTAGTGACAATGGGACCGAGTTCAAGAATTCTACATTGAATGTATATTGCTTAAGCAAAGGCATTCAACATCAATTCAGTGCACCATATGAACCTCAACAAAATGGTGTTGCTGAAAGGAAGAATAGAACTCTAATTGAAGCAGCGAGAACAATGCTTGCAGATTCAAGGCTTCCGGTCATATTTTGGGCAGAAGCAGTGAATACAGCATGTCATGTTCTCAATCGGGTTCTTACGGTTAAAAAGCAGAACAAGACATGTTATGAGCTTTTGAACAAAAAGAAACAGAACTTAAAAGGGTTTGAACCCTTTGGAGTTTCATGTACGTTGTTGAAAACAAGTCACCAACCTAAATTTGGTGAGAAGGCTGACGAAGGATACTTCCTAGGTTACATGCCTAACTCACCAAATAAACGGGCCTTCAATAAAACTTCGGGACGTGTTGAAATAGTTTATAACATCGAGGTTACGAGCTATACACATGACTCACATAAGGGATTGGATTGGCAGTTTGACTATTCAGATCTTTTCAAGTCATTTAAAGTCCCTATCAGTGACTATGTCCGTAACTCAGACATTCCTGAGCATTTATTGTCGGGAGATGAGGATCCCACTCCTTCTCCAACATCGAGTGCTCAAACGTCTGATGCTAGGAATATTGTCGATACTGATGTTGTCCCCCCTATCGAGTCACAACTACCTCAAGATGATATACCTCTAGAGAGTGAAGATCCTGAAATTGCTTCTCAAAGGATTATGGATAATGTTCTTACTCCTCTGAGACAATTAAGGATATCAACTACTAATGAAGGTATACCACCTTTGGAGGAAATTGGTGCCAACTTACAAGATGATATTCCAGTTGAACCTGTTACTTCAACAAGAATTAATAGGATTCATCCAATTGATAATATCATCGGTGATCCAAATTCTCCTGTTCTGACTCGAAATCAATCTAAAGCTAGTACATCCACTCATTCAAGCTTGTATGCTGAAATGAATGAGACAGGGATTTCTAATCTATGTCTATATTCATGCTTTATCTCACAAATTGAACCTAAGAATGTTCAGATAGCTTTGAAAGAAAATTCGTGGGTCGAGGCAATGCAGGAAGAACTGTCTCAGTTCACAAAATTGCAAGTTTGGGAGTTGGTTGACCTACCTGTTGGGGAATATCCAATTGGAACTAGATGGGTATTTAAGTGCAAGAAAGACGATCGAGGAATCGTAATTCGCAATAAAGCTCGTCTAGTTGTCCAAGGTTTTAATCAACAAGAGGGGATTGATTACAATGAAGTGTTTGCGCCTGTGGCTAGGCTTGAAGCAATTAGGTTATTTTTAACATTTGCAGCCTCAAAGAAAATAAAAGTATTTCAGCTGGATGTTAAAAGTGCCTTCTTGTATGGCAAAGTCAAAGAAACGGTGTATGTTTCTCAACCACCGGGATTTACTGATCCAAAGTATCCAGATAGAGTATATCGTCTCGATAAGGCTCTATATGGATTACATCAAGCTCCGAGAGCGTGGTATGAGACACTGTCCACTTATCTTCTTGAAAATGGATTCACAAGAGGAAGAATTGACAGTACACTCTTTGTGAAATGGAAAAGAAGAGACTTTCTACTTGTTCAAGTATATGTTGACGATATCATCTTTGGGTCATCTGACGAAAGGATGTGTAGTGAATTTGAAAAGGTTATGAAGAACAAGTTTGAGATGTCAGCTATGGGTGAATTGACATTTTTCTTAGGATTGCAAGTCGATCAAAAGAAAGATGGATATTTCATTCATCAGACTAAGTATACTAATGAGCTTCTAGAACGATTCAAGATGGAAGAATCAAGAATTTTTCATACTCCCATTCCAGAAGCCCATGGTATTGGTCCAGATACATCGAGTGATAGAGACGTGGATCCTACTCTTTACAGGGCCATGATTGGATCACTAATGTATCTTACAGCATCAAGGCCTGATATAATGTTTGCGGTATGTGTCTGCGCAAGATATCAAGCTACTCCTAAAGAATCTCACATGCAAGCAGTAAAACGGATTCTTCGTTACCTCAAAGGGAAACCGAAGCTGGGACTTTGGTATCCGACTGATGGAGACTTAGATTTTGTTGCTTACACTGATTCTGATTACGGAGGATGCAATCAGAATAGAAAGTCTACAACCGGTGGATGTCAATTCCTAGGAGGTAGACTGGTCTCTTGGCAATGCAAGAAGCAAACCTCAGTAGCCATTTCTACATGTGAAGCCGAGTATGTTGTAGCTGGCAGCTGTTGTTCCCAAGTTCTGTGGATACAACAACAATTGCTTGATTATGGGTTGAGTATAACAAATACTCCTATGATGATTGATAATGAATCAACGATCTCAATAACCAATAATCCGGTCAAACACAGCAAAACTAAACATATTGACATTCGACATCACTTTATTAGAGACTGTGCTGAGAAGAACCTGATAAAGTTAGCTAAGGTTCCATCTGTGGATAATTTAGCAGACTTATACACCAAAGCGTTCGACAGAGCTCGATTCGAGAAATTGGTGCAACTAAATGGAATGAGAAATCTAGAGGATTAGTCTTCCATAGAGTTATTTTGTAATAATTAGCTGGTCTTATTTATTAGTTTATGCCTATTTTAAAAAAAAATAAATAATAATAATATAATAATAATAAGGGAAAAGGGGGTTAGGCGTATGGCATTCATTTGCTTGTTACCGTTGGGGAATCGCCTCCAATAAAGGTTAAGTCTTTATCAACAGGGAAATGATAGTAAATTAGAGGAATTGGCTTAATAAATGTAGGTAAAAGTTTTAAGTTAGATGTGTTAGTAGATTCAAATTTGTTACATGAACTTTACATCTTTAAAACCAGGCCTTCACTTATCTTTATTTTAGTATACTCCTCTCTCCACACGATATAATCTACTTGAAAAACTTTAGATCTAGATAGCTTCATTATATGATGTACTGGTAGGCAATGTCTGCTTTGATTTCTGAGCATATAATAAGCTATAAATCTTCTGAGTGTTATCTCGTGTGATTTACTATATGACGTATGACATAAGTCTTAATTGATGAACTATAGTCTGACCATACACTGTTATCTAGAATCTATGAAAATATGTCAAGACAAATAATAAGAATTATGGTTGTTAGTGAAATTACTGGTGTCTCTATTGTACTAAGTACAGACCTGACTCCTTTAGTTTTGCCAATAGTTTCAAGCTTGGTTTGTCTATACTAAGGGATCTTCTGTTGTACTAAGTACAGAACTAGAACCACTAGTATCTACAAAACGAGTTTGATATTTGTCACATTTACTCAAGGGTATGTCATATGTTTCGAAAAGAACATCATTTAGTGACCTCTATCTTGCAAAGTGAAAGAAACAGTGTTATGAGTTTTACTAAATTTCTCAGTATGTCATTTTTGAATCACATTTGGTAATACACATACAAACAATAAAAGGTTTGCTCGGAAATCAGTATAGACTTTGTTTATATGGATTATAATACCGGTAATCATCTTGAACTGACTATGTTAATTAAACTATTTTATTTTGATGTGAATGGTGTATTCTGTGGAGATAGGTAACCAAGTTATACTCTTATAAATGTAAGTTGATAAATGGTTAAGTTGTGAGTTCTTATGTAACTTATTGTGAATTTCATAAGGTATGCATACTAACAATCATCTTAGACTTTTTACTCATCAATTGGTTTAGCTGTTTCTTTCTAATCTGATCCCGCTGTAGATAAATTCTTGTCGCCCTTGATTAGGATATTTTATTCTACTTTATTTTATTGTAATTTTATTTTAGTCAAAGTGTTTCATTAATACAAGGGTACTTGATACAAATGTTTATTATGAATCATTGAACTTTTATTTATTTCATTTTATCTTAGTTCTCTTTATTTTATTTTTCTTATGTTTCTGCTATTCGTATAATTGCATCACAAGTGAAAGATCCTCTGATTTTAGACTTGTGCACATTTTTCTAAGAACGACAAGTGAAAAATATTTTATTTTAGACTTGTTCGCTATTCCATAAGAAAAACAAGTGAAAGATACGTGTATTTTAGACTTGTTTATTTTTGGAAACTTAAAAATTACGTTGTATAATTAAAAATGTATTTTTTAAACATTTCCTGCGAACCGAGAACAGGGCTGCGAGTTGAACTCAACTCTGCGAGTTGAGTTCTGCGAGCCGAGTTCAAATGGGTCAAAAGGGGGGCTGCGAGTTCAAACTTCCACACACTTGCGAATTCAAACTCCTGCGAACTCACACACACACTGCGAACTGAGTTTACTATTTCATTCATTTTCAAAATTTCGATTTGAACATCAGCCGTTTGACCTCATAACTTTTATCCACTTCACCTTTGCGAATCTTTTGAGATATGGCTCGACTATTTGTTGCTCATCACAACGTGCTTGTTGATTTGGATGTCAATGCACGAGGTGCATCCAGGGTCGCTCGGATTCTTACTTTTCTGAGTCGATCAAGGATACAGTACGCCATTACAGAGTCACCTGCTCTTTCACATGATATACTTACCCAGTTCTGGGCTAATATAGTATATGACACATCTGTGAATCCTCCGGTCATCCAGACAAGGATTAATGACCACCCGGTTATCTTCTCTGCCTCAGATCTGCGAAACATATTACAGTTAGGCACTGTAGAGCAGGAAGATGGACCGACAGAGTTTTCTTCGGATTTTATTGAGGGAGCTCTAGGACGTATGGGGTATGTTGGACCCAAGAGAGGGCGTCAGTTCTTGAAGGCGCTCGTTTTTGGTGAGTGGAGGTTTTTATGGCATGTCCTTGTAACTATCTTTGGACCGAAGAAGGGAGGATACGATGAGTTGAGCTCTTCTCTCCTATCTGCTTTACTGTCACTGGTTTATAACAAACCATACAGCTTTTCAGATTACATCTTTGGGGAGATTGTACGCCAAATTTTGGGGGGAGTTAGATCGCAGTTTATGATCTATCCTCGATTTTGCATGCTGATTATTAGGGCCTCTATCCCTGATCTGCCGGTTTTTCAAGCGGATCTGAAGGTTGATACCATTGGGTTAAGGGCATATAATGCGATGTTTATGCAAACCTCTCGCAGATTCGAGATGCAACCACAGCTGACAGAGTTGTTTGGATTTTTGCTTAATCCAGATTATGTGACGCCACCAAATCATGGTTGGCTGGATGTTGATGTGGCAGAGGGTGCCCCTGAGCCACAAGAACTGATCGAGGAGGTTTTGATTCAGGTGCATCAATCTGGGCAAGAGATTAATGCTGATGTTGCAGCCGAAGTGGTGCAACAAGTACTGGCTGATACTGATGATGCCAATGATCCCATCATGCAAGATGTGGATCAGTATGTTGCTGAAGCACCAAGGGTTGCAGAACCCACCACTGAGGCACCAGAGGCTGCCGGTCCATCCGGAAGAGATGGAGAAACTGCTTCGGTTTCTGAATCTGCTTCTGATGATGATGATGAGACTGGACCACCAGGGTTTGTCTCCGGTATCCCTGAAGGGATGATTCGTCAAGGATCAAAATTGATTATGGATCCGGCATTGAAGTTAAAAAGAAAAGCCGTTGATCAGGATCCTGATTTTGTTCTTGTCGAAGAAGATGAGGATGAAGATGAAGAGGAGGAGGTGCTTATTACTCGACCTCGCAAGCTGCTCAGACAAACAGCTTCAACCTCTGCAGCTCATCTACAATCAAGTTCTACGCCCTCAGAGGCTGAAATGATTGCTGCTTTGGTTCGCCCGTCTTCGCACCCAACCACCAAGTCTAGCAGGGTTGCCGCACGTCTTTTAACAGATGTTGCTACTGAGATAGCAAAGAAAATGCAACCGCCTGCTCCGACACCTCCATCAACCACAGCTGCTATTCCTTCAACCTCACCAAAGACTGATACTGAACGCATTATGAGCTTAGAGTCTAAGGTTCGAGAGTTGCAACTTGTTGCTAACACCTTTGCCACACAGATTCTGCAACTGTCAGACAATGTCACTGCTCAAAATGATGCTTACTCACTACTACTCAAGACCAACACTACACTGGTAGATGATGTAGCTGAGAAGCAAAGACAAATTGACCGCTTGTCTCGACGGATTACTTTCCTCGAACAGAACCAGCCAACTCAGGGGGAGAGGGCTGCTTATGAAGAAGTGTGTAAAGAGGATGAGCTGGCAAAGAAGAAGAAGGATGATGAAGACAATGATCCCTCAGCTGAAAAGGAAAGTGAGCTGGCTGGTCTTGTAATGACTGGTCAGCAGACTACATTTCAGGGGGAGTCTGCTGAAGCAAGTGGTAGTGGAGCTGGTGCTGGTACTGCAAAGGGTGGAGCTGAAGAAGGTGACACTTGTATTAATATAGATTGAGTGTAATTATTAATACATTGTAACTTTGAATCATTTTGTAATTAAGATGTTTGAACTTGAATGTTTAAAATGTTATAATTATGAATGTTCGTATATTATAAGTCTTTTGTAATTCTAGATTGACTATGATCGATAAAAGAGTTATAGGATCATATAATATATGATGTTCGCATATTATAAGACTTATTCAAATTTTAGATCGATTATCATAATCGATGAAAGATTTGAATAAGTATATATAATATATTTCAAATACACAAAGGGATTAATAAGAAAAATCTTAGATTGATTCAGGGAAATCAATGAAAGAACTTATGATATTAATCTATTTGTGTATGTATTTCTATAGGTCATGAAATGTTGAACTTATCAGATTCTGAAGGCAACATGCCAGATGAATTAGATGAGGACATTGACTTTGACCTTGAAGAAGGAGAGTTTGTACCTCCTGAAGATTGGACTTTCATTGTTAATGATGGGGTAGACGAATGTGTAGATCTTGACGCTGATGTTGTTGAACACATTGTAAGCCCATCTAAAACTAAAGTGGTCATCAAGGAAGAAGATGGAGAAAGGGTTGTTGAGTTAGATGAAAGTCTAGATGACTCAACCAGTTCTGAATCAGAAGATGACCTTCCAGAGAAACTCAGAAATAATCCCATGTTTAGACCTCTGAAAAGGAGAAAGCAAAAGGTTGGGATGTCTGAAGTAGATATAACTGGAAAGAAAGCTCCAAGGAAAGGGATCATCGGCTGGTATTTTGATTCTGACTTGAAACTTTTCGCTATCAAAAGATTTGACGGAGTTCAATATTTCGATAAGAAGCTTAAAGTATTCAGTTCGCTTCCTCGATTTGAAGTTCGAGACTTGGCACGCTTAGAACTGATAAATCCCAGTAATGATCCCTACGCAACGTATGTTGAGAAAATCATTCGGACTGAGGGTAGATCAATGAAGTTTGAGAAGATTAAGCCAAGAGTCGGAAAGACGATCAAATTAAAGGAACGAAGTCAGAGAACTGGCCGAAGATTAAGGAAGAAAACTTATCCAGTTGTCAAGTGCATACAGCAGATACCACTAAAACCTATGCCACAGAATATTCTGGGAAATCTTCTGAATTGGCACGTGGATTCTGAGACTGGTGAAGCTGTCATGGTTGAAGCTGATGATGAAGTTGAAGGAGGAGAAAGAGTAATTCTGACAGTCTATGACCATCGACACCTGATGAATCTGTCGAAGAAGGACCTATTGAAGTTAAACGAAAATAGGATCCTGACGACTGAAGCATGGGGTGATCTTGCAAGAGATTATCAATTAATGGTGAAGACTTGTGTTAGAATGAAGATTCATATGGGCAGTAGAATTTACAAGTGAAGACCAAGGACAAAGTTGAAGATAACGACGCTAGAGCTATTGTCAAGGGGGAGTCTGTTGGGACATATTATTGTGACAACAGATCTAGCTTGTAATAGGACTAGTGTATTTATTGTCAAACTTGTATAAATTGTTTAGACTCGTAAATATATGATATTAACTTGTTATTATTATTTGTTAAATGTTATTGAACAAGTATCGATTTCAAGTTAAAGTCAAAATTCGCGAATTGAGAAGTCAACTCGCAGGTTTGACCTGCGAGTTGAGATCTCATCTCGCAACCATCTGGACTCGCAGCTCTCAGCTGCGAGTTGAGATCTGGGCTCGCTGATATCTGGACTCGCAGGTCTTACCTGCGAGTTGAGATCTGGGCTCGCAATCATCTGGACTCGCAGGCCCATGGGCTGCGAGTTGAGTCAACTCGCAAAGCCCATGGCCTGCGAGTTGAACCAGATATAAATATTTTAATGCTGCTCATTATTAAAGAGACCTAGAAATCCGTGCCAAAAACACACACACCAAATATTTTAAGTATTCTCTCCTCGAAATCTGTGCAGATATAAAAGCATTTATTGAATAGGCTCGGTTTTGATTGTTTAACACTAGTTAATATCAAAACGAAGCTTGTTAATTAATTGCAAAGTTATATAAGCAATAAACCTTAAGTATTGAGGGATTCCGCACCTCAATACCTAAAAGATAATCCGTTATCGCTAACCAAGATCTAGAGACTTACACTGATACCACTTGTAGGACCGTTAAGGCACATACCTTAGACAATGAATCAATATCAAATGCTAAAGCGCGGAATTCAATAGCAAAAACAAAGTACGTTAACAATTAAACTCAACACAAGCAATCACAATAATAATATTAATCAAACAAACCAATTGTGATTTACAGATGATTGACTGGAGAAACAACACAGGCTGCACAAATACGAATTTCAGCAACAGCAACTCTGAAACCCTAAACGACTATTTACAGGTGACTAATCAGTGATACTAGCGATATTGGTGATATCGCCTATGCGATATTGTCAATATCGCTAAAGCGATATTGCCAATGTCGCTATTTACAGAATCTAACTAATTAGTTACAACTCGAAACCAAGACCAAGTGACAGACACTCTAGATGCACCAACAGGTGCGAAGACGGGCGAACCAAAGCAGCAATCATTTCAGCCTCTGAGGGCGTACAACTTGATTGTAGATGAGCTGCAGAGGTTGAAGCTGTTTGTCTGAGCAGCTTGCGAGGTCGAGTAATAAGCACCTCCTCCTCTTCTTCTTCATCCTCATCTTCTTCGACAAGAACAAAATCAGGATCCTGATCAACGGCTTTCCTCTTTAACTTCAATGTCGGATCCATAATCAATTTTGATCCTTGACGAATCATCCCTATAGGGATACCGGAGACAAACCCTGGTGGTCCAGTCTCATCATCATCATCAGACTCAGATTCAGAAGCCGAAGCAGCTTCTCCATCTCTGCCCGATGGCCCAACAGCATCAGGTGCCTCAGTAGGTAGAGGTGTACCAGAGGTACTCGGACCTGCAGCCAAAAATTGATCTATATCTTTAAAGACCTGATCAGTGTCCTCTTCAACTCGTGGTGGCTCAGCAATATATTGATCCACATCCTGCAAGATAGGATGATTTGCATCATCATTTTCAGCCAAAACTTGTTGCACTACTTCAGCAGCAACTTCAGCATTAACTTGTGGCTCTTGCTGATTTGCCTGATTTAGAACCTCCTCTATCAGCTCTTGTGGTGCAGGCACAGCTGCAGCCACATCAACATCAATCCAACCATTGTTTGGTGGCGAAATATACTCGGGATTAACCAAAAATCCAAACAACTCTGTCAGCTGTGGTTGCATCTCGAATCTGCGAGAGGTTTGCATAAACATCGCATTATATGCCCATAGCCCAATGGTATCAACCTTCAGATCCGCTTGAAAAACCGGCAGATCAGGGATAGAGGCCCTAATAATCAGCATGCAAAATCGAGGATAGATCATAAACTGCGATCTAACTCCCCCCAAAATTTGGCGTACAATCTCCCCAAAGATGTAATCTGAAAAGCTGTATGGTTTGTTATAAACCAGTGACAGTAAAGCAGATAGGAGAGAAGAGCTTAACTCATCGTATCCTCCCTTCTTCGGTCCAAAGATAGTCACAAGGACATGCCATAAGAATCTCCATTCACCGAAAACGAGTGCCTTCAAGAACTGACGGCCTCTCTTGGGTCCAACATACCCCATTCGTCCTAGAGCTCCCTCAATAAAATCTGACGGAAACTCAGTAGGTCCGTCTTCTTGCTCTACAGTGCCCAACTGTAATATATTTCTAAGATCAGAGGCAGAGAAGATAACCTGACGATCATTAATCCTCGTCTTGATGACCGGAGGATTCACAGATGTGTCATATACTATATTAGCCCAGAACTGGGTAAGTATATCATGTGAAAGAGCAGGTGACTCTGTAATGGCGTACTGTATCCTTGATCGACTCAGAAAAGTAAGAATCCGAGCGACCCTGGATGCACCTCGTGCATTGACATCCAAATCAACGAGCACGTTGTGATGAGCAACAAATAGTCGAGCCATATCTGTAATATTACAAATCACACAAATGTTAGACAATGAGTTTAACCAATATTGATAAACTTATATGATCTACAACTCATAATTGAACTATTAAGTCGTCAAACTTAATTATCAATTATAGTGGTTCAACATATACTAAATCAATAAGTCTAACTTTCAAATTAACCTGCTACACAAATATATTACTTATTACGGAAAGTCATAAGTCTTATATATAGAGTATACGGATTTACGTGTTTACATTTAAGTCGACACGTCTAACCGTAGACTATTTTAACTTATAAACGCTTAATTGGTTAACTAATCGAGAGATCGTAAATTAAATTTAGAAATCAAAAGTTTCAAAAAGTCAACCTTGCAAGTTCAACTCGCAGTCAACAAGTCAACTCGCAAGTTCAACTCGCAGAGTTCAACTCGCAAGTCAGACTTGCAAGTCAACTCGCAGGTTGGACTCGCAAGTCAACTCGCAAGTTGGACTCGCTTGACCCGTTGACCTGCTGACCTGCGAGTTGAGTTGGATCTCAACTCGCAGGATGAACTGCAGAAATGACATCATCCAAATTTTTTAAATTTTGGAAGTTTTAGCATGATCAGTCTATGTCCTCAGGTCCAGTGTACTCCTATTAACATAAACCCTAAGGTTTCGTGTTGATTTGAGCATTACATTAAAGATTTTGGTAATTAAAAATCAAAAACCCTTATTTTTAATAAAAATGCCGATTATGATTAAAATATGCGGTGGATTTGTATGAATTATACCTCAATAGATTAGGAATGCAAAGTAGGATATAATGTATATTGTCAAAGGTTCGTTGTACAAGTTGAAATTTCGAAAATAAAATCGAAAGGAGTTTCGGCTCGCAGTGTGTCTGGGTTCGCAGGTGTGTTTGGATTCGCAAGTGTGTGGAATTTGAAACCGCAGCCCCCCTATTGACATATTTGAACTCGGCTCGCAGAACTCAACTCGCAGAGTTGAGTTCAACTCGCAGCCATGTAAACTCGCAGCACTGTTCTCGGCTCGCAGTTTTTGTCTAAAAATTTCATTTTAATTACAAAACGTCATTTTTAAGTCCAAATTGTGTATACGTCTAAAATCTGAGGATCTTTCACTCGTTTTTCTTATGGAATAGCGAACAAGTCTAAAATAAGATATTTTTCACTTATCTTGCGTGGAAAAAGCGCACAAGTCTAAAATAAAATATTTTTCACTTATCTTGCTTGGAAAAAACGCACAAGTCTAAAATCTGAGGATCTTTCACTTGTGTTGCGATCATGCGATAACATGAACGATAAACATAAATAAATAAAATAAAATTAAAGAAGATATACTAAAATAAGAAAAATGCGAACAAATGCATAAAAAATGAAAATAAAATAAACGACAGTGATTCATGATAAACATTGGTATCAAGTACCCTTGTATTAATGAAACACTTTGACGAAAAATAAAATACAATAAAATAAAGTAAATTAAATCCTAATCGAGGGCATTAAGAAATTTATCGACAGTGGGATCATATCAGAAGGAAACAGCTGAACCAAATGATGAGTAAAAAGTCTAAGAAGATTGTTAGTATGCAAACATTATGAAATTCACAATATGTTACATAAGAACTCACAACTTAACCATTTATCAACTTACATTTATAAGAGTATAACTTGGTTACCTATTTCCACAAAATATAATATTCACATCAAAATGAAGTGATTTAAATATCATAGACAGTTCAAGATGATTACCGATATTATAATCCATATAAACAAAGTCTACACTGATTTCCAAGCAAACCTTTTATTGTTTGTATGTGCATTACCTAATGTGATTCAAAAATGACATACTGAGAAATTTAGTAAAACACATAACACTGTTTCTTTCACTTTGCAAGATAGAGGTCACTAAATGATGTTCTTTTTGAAACATATGACATACCCTTGAGTAAATGTGACAAATATCAAACTCATTTTGTAGATACTAGTGGTTCTAGTTCTGTACTTAGTACAACAGAAGATCCCTTAGTATAGACAAACCAAGCTTGAAACAGTGTATGGTCAGACTATCTTTCATCAATTAAGAGCCATAATTCTTATTATTTGTCTTGACATATTTTCATAGACTCTTGATAACAGTGTATGGTCAGACTATCTTTCATCAATTAAGACTTATGTCATACGTCATATAGTAAATCACACGAGATAACACACAGAAGATTTATAGCTTTTTATATGCTCAGAAATCAAAGCAGAAATTGCCTACCAGTACATCATATACTGAAGCTGTCTAGATCTAAAGTTTTTCAAGCAGATTATATCGTGTGGAGAGAGGAGTATACTAAAATAAAGATAAGTGAAGGCCTGGTTTTAAAGATGTAAAGTTCATGTAACAAATTTGAATCTACTAACACATCTAACTTAAAACTTTTACCTACATTTATTAAGCCAATTCCTCTAATTTACTATCATTTCCCTGTTGATAAAGACTTAACCTTTATTGGAGGCGATTCCCCAACGGTAACAAGCAAATGAATGCCATACGCCTAACCCCCTTTTCCCTTATTATTATTATATTATTATTATTTATTTTTTTTTAAAATAGGCATAAACTAATAAATAAGACCAGCTAATTATTACAAAATAACTCTATGGAAGACTAATCCTCTAGATTTCTCATTCCATTTAGTTGCACCAATTTCTCGAATCGAGCTCTGTCGAACGCTTTGGTGTATAAGTCTGCTAAATTATCCACAGATGGAACCTTAGCTAACTTTATCAGGTTTTTCTCAGCACAGTCTCTAATAAAGTGATGTCGAATATCAATATGTTTAGTTTTGCTGTGCTTGACCGGATTATTGGTTATTGAGATCGTTGATTCATTATCAATCATCATAGGAGTATTTGTTATACTCAACCCATAATCAAGCAATTATTGTTGTATCCACAGAACTTGGGAACAACAGCTGCCAGCTGCAACATACTCAGCTTCACATGTAGAAATGGCTACTGATGTTTGCTTCTTGCATTGCCAAGAGACCAGTCTACCTCCTAGGAATTGACATCCACCGGTTGTAGACTTTCTATTCTGATTGCACCCTCCGTAATCAGAATCAGTGTAAGCCACAAAATCTAACTCTCCATCAATCGGATACCAAAGTCCCAGCTTCGGTTTCCCTTTGAGGTAACGAAGAATTCGTTTTACAGCTTGCATGTGAGATTCTTTAGGAGTAACTTGATATCTTGCGCAGACACATACTGCAAACATTATATCAGGCCTTGATGCTGTAAGATACATTAGTGATCCAATCATGGCCCTGTAAAGAGTAGGATCCACGTCTCTATCACTCGATGTATCTGGACCAATACCATGGGCTTCCGGAATAGGAGTATGAAAAATTCTTGATTCTTCCATCTTGAATCGTTCTAGAAGCTCATTAGTATACTTAGTCTGATGAATGAAATATCCATCTTTCTTTTGATCGACTTGCAATCCTAAGAAGAATGTCAATTCACCCATTGCTGACATCTCAAACTTGTTCTTCATAACCTTTTCAAATTCACTACACATCCTTTCGTCAGATGACCCAAAGATGATATCGTCAACATATACTTGAACAAGTAGAAAGTCTCTTCTTTTCCATTTCACAAAGAGTGTACTGTCAATTCTTCCTCTTGTTAATCCATTCTCAAGAAGATAAGTGGACAGTGTCTCATACCACGCTCTCGGAGCTTGATGTAATCCATATAGAGCCTTATCGAGACGATATACTCTATCTGGATACTTTGGATCAGTAAATCCCGGTGGTTGAGAAACATACACCGTTTCTTTGACTTTGCCATACAAGAAGGCACTTTTAACATCCAGCTGAAATACTTTTATTTTCTTTGAGGCTGCAAATGCTAAGAATAACCTAATTGCTTCAAGCCTAGCCACAGGCGCAAACACTTCATTGTAATCAATCCCCTCTTGTTGATTAAAACCTTGGACAACTAGACGAGCTTTATTGCGAATTACGATTCCTCGATCGTCTTTCTTGCACTTAAATACCCATCTAGTTCCAATTGGATATTCTCCAACAGGTAGGTCAACCAACTCCCAAACTTGCAATTTTGTGAACTGAGACAGTTCTTCCTGCATTGCCTCGACCCACGAATTTTCCTTCAAAGCTATCTGAACATTTTTAGGTTCAATTTGTGAGATAAAGCATAAATATAGACATAGATTAGAAATCCCTGTCTCGTTCATTTCAGCATACAAGCTTGAATGAGTAGATGTACTAGCTTTAGATTGATTTCGAGTAAGAACAGGAGAATTTGGATCACCGATGATATTATCAATTGGATGAATCCTATTAATTCTTGTTGAAGTAACAGGTTCAACTGGAATATCATCCTGTAAGTTGGCACCAATTTCCTCCAAAGGTGGTATACCTTCATTAGTAGTTGATATCCTTAATTGTCTCAGAGGAGTAAGAACATCATCCATAATCCTTTGAGAAGCAATTTCAGGATCTTCACTCTCTAGAGGTATATCATCTTGAGGTAGTTGTGACTCGATAGGGGGGACAACATCAGTATCGACAATATTCCTAGCATCAGACGTTTGAGCACTCGATGTTGGAGAAGGAGTGGGATCCTCATCTCCCGACAATAAATGCTCAGGAATGTCTGAGTTACTGACATAGTCACTGATAGGGACTTTAAATGACTTGAAAAGATCTGAATAGTCAAACTGCCAATCCAATCCCTTATGTGAGTCATGTGTATAGCTCGTAACTTCGATGTTATAAACTATTTCAACACGTCCCGAATTTTTATTGAAGGCCCTTTTGTTTGGTGAGTTAGGCATGTAAACTAGGAAGTATCCTTCGTCAGCCTTCTCACCAAATTTAGGTTGGTGACTTGTTTTCAACAACGTACATGAAACTCCAAAGGGTTCAAACCCTTTTAAGTTCGGTTTCTTTTTGTTCAAAAGCTCATAACATGTCTTGTTCTGCTTTTTAACCGTAAGAACCCGATTGAGAACATGACATGCTGTATTCACTGCTTCTGCCCAAAATATGACCGGAAGCCTTGAATCTGCAAGCATTGTTCTCGCTGCTTCAATTAGAGTTCTATTCTTCCTTTCAGCAACACCATTTTGTTGAGGTTCATATGGTGCACTGAATTGATGTTGAATGCCTTTGCTTAAGCAATATACATTCAATGTAGAATTCTTGAACTCGCTCCCATTGTCACTACGAATTCTCTTAACTCTTTTTCTATAGATGTTCTCTATTAGATCAAGAAACTCCATAAGAATGCCCGGAGTTTCATCCTTAGATCCCAAAAAGAATACCCAAGAGAATCTAGAGAAATCGTCTGTGACAACCAGACAGTACCATTTGCCACCTATGCTTCTCTTGCTTATTGGGCCAAAGAGATCCATATGTAGCAACTCAAAAGGCGAGGAAATAGAGTTCACATTTTTAGACTTGTGTGGTTTCTTATGCTGTTTTCCTTTCAAGCAGGATATACACTTGTCTTCAAATACAAAACTCTTCGGTGGTACACCCAGAACTAACCCATGTTTGGTTATATAGTTCATTTTTCGAAAGTTTAAGTGTGTCATTTTCCTATGCCATAGGAGAGAGTCTGATTCTGAAGCCTTGGATAACAGACAGGTAGACACCATTGAAGTAATAGGAGCATTCATGTTGATAGCATAAATGTCCTTCTTCCTTGGAGCTTTCATCAGTATCCATTTTTCGGGAATGATAAAACCTGGCTTCAGGATCAAGGCCTCTTTCTCAGTGAAGAGAACAGGATGACCTTTATCACAGACTTGGGAAACACTCACTAGGTTGTGCGTTAGTTCTTCAACATAATTCACATCCTCTAGAGTCAAAGTTCCATTAGAAACTGTTCCTTTCCCAGTAATTACTCCTCCTTTATCACCGGCGAAGTGCACTCCTTGTCTCAGTCCACCTCTGAAGTCTGTCAGTAGACTTCTGGTTCCTGTCATGTGCCTAGAGCATCCACTGTCAACATACCACCAATTATCATTGTTCCCAGTCTGCTCCTGCACATACAAGTTGTAAACAATCAGTTATTAAGAGGGACCCAAGCCATTACGGTGTAAGGTCGCTAGATCTTGATTCGATAACGGATTATCTTTAAGTATTGAGGTGCGGAATCCCTCAATACGTTAGGTTTAAGCTTATATAACTTTGCAATTAATTAACAAGCTTCGTTTTGATATTAACTAGTGTTAAACAATCAAAACCGAGCCTATTCAATAAATGCTTTTATATCTGCACAGATTTCGAGGAGAGAATACTTAAATATTTGGTGTGTGTAATGAGCACGGATTTCTAGATCACTCTAATAATGAGCAGCATTAAAATATTTATATCTGGTTCAACTCGCAGGCTATGGGCCTTGCGAGTTGACTCAACTCGCAGCCCATGGGCCTGCGAGTCCAGATGGACTGCGAGCCCACATCTCAGCTCGCAGGTAGGTCCTGCGAACTGAGAAAGCTGCGAGCCCAAAACTCAACTCGCAGGTAAGACCTGCGAGTCCAGTTTACAGCGAGCCCAGATCTCAACTCGCAGCTGAGAGCTGCGAGTCCAGATTGGTCTGCGAGTTGAGATCTCAACTCGCAAGTCTGTTGACCTTCGAGTTGACTTCTCAATTCGCGATTCAGTCTTTAACTTAAAATCGATATTTGTCTAATAACATTTTAACAAATAATAATAACAAGTTAATATCATATATTTACAAGTCTAAACCAATATATACAAGATTGATAATAAATACACTAGTCCTATTACAAGCTAGATCTATTGTCACAATAACATGTCCCAACATACAGTCTTGGTTTGTCCCTTATCATCGACAAACTGTAGCTCTTTAAAGTAACCATCCTTCCCATTAGGAGCTTTGGTCACTTTTGAAGGAGCATCAGCTTGCTGATGATTAGTGGTCCTGGGTCTATGAGTTGACTGACTTCCAACTCTCCCCGATACATAACCCTGGAATTTCTGCCCTTGGTTACGATTATTATAGGACCCTTGGTTAACTGCTTGTGAACGAGATGTAGATCCAATCTCAAAGTGACTTTGGTTCCTTCTCGGAGTCATAAACCTCGACGGCACTTGATCCTTAGCAAAGTTTTCATGCCGTTTAGGTTTTGGTGGCGAGACACTGTGAGACGCATCTCGTTTAACTTCAACAGGTCCTTCCTCGACAGATTCATCAGGTGTCGATGGTCATAGACTGTTAGAATTACTCTTTCTCCTCCTTCGACTTCATCATCAGCTTCAACCATGACAGCTTCACCAGTCTCTGAGTCCACGTGCCAGTTCAAAAGATTTCCCAGAATATTCTGTGGCATTGTCTTCAGTGGTATCTGCTGTATGCACTTGACAGCTGGATAAGTTTTCTTCCTTAATCTTCGGCCAGTTCTCTGACTTCGTTCCTTTAATTTGATCGTCTTTCCGACTCTTGGCTTAATCTTCTCAAACTTCATTGATCTACCCTCAGTCCGAATGATTCTCTCAACATACGTTGCGTAGGGATCATTACTGGGATTTATCAGTTCTAAGCGTGCCAAGTCTCGAATTTCAAATCGAGGAAGCGAACTGAAATGTAGTCTGCTGACCAGTCGTTGAAGGACCAGCCAGCTCACTTTCTTTTCCAGCTGCGGGATCATCGTCTTCATCATCTCGGCTCTTCTTAGCCAGCTCATCCTCTTTACAAACTTCTTCAAATGCAGCCTTCTCAATTGCAGCTTTCTCCCCTTGAGATGGCTGGTTCTGTTCTAAGTATGTAATACGACGAGAGAGACGATCAAGTTGTCGTTGCTTTTCAGCCACGTCATCTACCAGAGTGCTGTTGGTCTTGAGTAGCAATGAGTAAGCATTGTTATGTGTAGTGACATTGTCGGACAGTTGTAGAAGCTGATTAGCAAAAGTGTTAGCCACTACTTGCAATTCTCTAACCCTAGACTCCAATTGTGTAATGCGTTCAGCATCAGTCATAGGTGAGGTGGATGGAGCACCAGAAGTTGTGGTTGGTGGTGTGGGAGCAGGCGGTTGCATTTTCTTCGCTATCTCGGTAGCAACATCGGTTAATAGACGCGCTGCAACCCTGCTAGATTTGGTGGTTGGATGCGAAGACGGGCGAACCAAAGCAGCAATCATTTCAGCCTCTGAGGGCGTACAACTTGATTGTAGATGAGCTGCAGAGGTTGAAGCTGTTTGTCTGAGCAGCTTGCGAGGTCGAGTAATCAGCACCTCCTCCTCTTCTTCTTCATCCTCATCTTCTTCGACAAGAACAAAATCAGGATCCTGATCAACGACTTTCCTCTTTAACTTCAATGCCGGATCCATAATCAATTTTGATCCTTGACGAATCATCCCTTCAGGGATACCGGAGACAAACCCTGGTGGTCCAGTCTCATCATCATCATCAGACTCAGATTCAGAAGCCGAAGCAGCTTCTCCATCTCTGCCCGATGGCCCAACAGCATCAGATGCCTCAGTAGGTAGAGGTGTACCAGAGGTACTCGGACCTGCAGCCAAAAATTGATCTATATCTTTAAAGACCTGATCAGTGTCCTCTTCAACTCGTGGTGGCTCAGCAATATATTGATCCACATCCTGCAAGATAGGATCATTTGCATCATCATTTTCAGCCAAAACTTGTTGCACTACTTCAGCAGCAACTTCAGCATTAACTTGTGGCTCTTGCTGATTTGCCTGATTTAGAACCTCCTCTATCAGCTCTTGTGGTGCAGGCACAGCTGCAGCCACATCAACATCAATCCAACCATTGTTTGGTGGCGAAATATACTTGAGATTAACCAAAAATCCAAACAACTCTGTCAGCTGTGGTTGCATCTCGAATCTGCGAGAGGTTTGCATAAACATCGCATTATATGCCCGTAACCCAATGGTATCAACCTTCAGATCCGCTTGAAAAACCGGCAGATCAGGGATAGAGGCCCTAATAATCAGCATGCAAAATCGAGGATAGATCATAAACTGCGATCTAACTCCCCCCAAAATTTGGCGTACAATCTCCCCAAAGATGTAATCTGAAAAGCTGTATGGTTTGTTAAAAACCAGTGACAGTAAAGCAGATAGGAGAGAAGAGCTTAACTCATCGTATCCTCCCTTTTTCGGTCCAAAGATAGTCACAAGGACATGCCATAAGAATCTCCATTCACCGAAAACGAGTGCCTTCAAGAACTGACGGCCTCTCTTGGGTCCAACATACCCCATTCGTCCTAGAGCTCCCTCAATAAAATCTGACGGAAACTCGGTAGGTCCGTCTTCTTGCTCTACAGTGCCCAACTGTAATATATTTCTAAGATCAGAGGCAGAGAAGATAACCTGACGATCATTAATCCTTGTCTGGATGACCGGAGGATTCACTGATGTGTCATATACTATATTCGCCCAGAACTGGGTAAGTATGTCTTGTGAAAGAGCAGGTGACTCAGTAATGGCAAACTGAATCCTTGATCGACTCAGAAAGGTAAGAATCCGAGAGACCCTGGATGCACCTCGTGCATTGATATCTAGATCAACAACCACGTTGTGATGAGCAGCGAAAAGTCTAGCCATATCTGTAATATCACAAATTACACAAATGTTAGACAATTAGATTAACAAATATTGATAAACTTATATGATCTACAACTTCTAATTGAACTATTAAGTTGTGAAACTTAATTATCAATTATAGTTGTTCAACATATACAGAATCAATAAGTCTAACTTTCAAATTAACCTGCTACACAAATATATTACTTATTACGGAAAGTCATAAGTCTTATATATCGAGTATACGGTTTTACGTGTTTACATTTAAGTCGACACGTCTAACCGTAGACTATTTTAACTTATAAACGCTCAATTAGTTAACTAATCGAGAGATCGTAAATTAAAATTAGAAATCAAAAGTTTCAAAAAGTCAACTCGGTAGTTCAACTCGCAGGTCAACATAAGTCAACTCGCAAGTTCAACTCGCAGGTCGACTTGCAAGGTTGACTCGCAGGTCAACTCGCAGGTTCAACTCGCAGGTTAGACTTGCAAGTCAACTCGCAGGTTGGACTCGCAAGTCAACTCGCAAGGTTGACTCGCAGGTCAACTCGCAAGTTCAACTCGCAAGTTGGACTTGCAAGTCAACTAGCAGGTTGGACTCGCAGGTCAACCTTCAAAGTGGACTCGCAAGAGCGGGCTGCGAGTTGAGTCTGGATCTCAACTCGCAGCATGAACTGCACAGATGACATCATCAATAAAATTTAATTTTGGCGAGTTTTGGTGTAATCAAGGTATGCCATTTTGTTTATAATACTTTAATTAACATAAACCCTAAGGTTTCTTGTTTAATCTAAGCATTATTTTAGTGATTTTGTAATTTTAAAACCAAAACCCTCATTTTTTAATAAAATGTTGATTTATAGGTTAATTACTTGATGGAATTAGATGATGTATACCTCAAAATGTTCACAATCCAAAAATGTATAAAAGCTATGAGGTCAAAGATCCGATCCTCTAACAAAAATTTCAAGAAAAATGGAAATTGGATTCGGTTCGCAGTGTGTGTGGGTTCGCAAGTGAGTTTGGACTCGCAAGTGTGTGGGGTTGTATGCGGGCTCGCAGGTATTTATACCTGTTGACTCGGCTCGCAGAACTCAACTCAGTCAACTCGCAGCACTGTTCTCGGCTCGCAGTTTTTGTCCAAAAATTACATTTTAATTACAAAACGTCATTTTTAAGTCCAAGTCGCGTACAAGTATAAAATCTGAGGATCTTTCACTTGTTTTTCTTATGGAATAGCGAACAAGTCTAAAATAAAATATTTTTCACTTGTGAGACTTAGGAAAATGTGCACAAGTCTAAAATCAGAGGATCTTTCACTTGTGATGCAATAATACGAACAATAGAAACATAAGTAAAATAAAATAAAAAGTAAAAATAAAAATAAGATAAAATGAAATAAATAAAAGTTCAATGATTCATAATAAACATTGGAATAAAGTACCTTTGTATTAATGAAACATTTTGACTAAAATAAAATTACAAGAAAATAAAGTAAATTAAATCCTAATCGAGGGCATTAAGAAATTTATCGACAGTGGGATCATATCAGAAGGAAAAAGCTGAACCAATTGATGAATAAAAGTTCTAAGAAGATTGTTAGTATTCATACCTTATGAAATTCTCAATTTGTTACATAATAACTCACATTCTTTAACCAATGTTCAACTCATATTTATAAAAGTATAACTTGGTTACCTATCTCCACAGAATATACCATTCACATCAAAATAAATTAGTTTAATTAACATAGTCAGTTCAAGATGATTACCGGTATTATAATCCATATAAACAAAGTCTATACTGATTTCCGAGCAAACCTTTTATTGTTTGTATGTGTATTACCAAATGTGATTCAAAAATGACATACTGAGAAATTTAGTAAAACACATAACACTGTTTCTTTCACTTTGCAAGATAGAGGTCACTAAATGATGTTCTTTTTGAAATATATGACATACCCTTGAGTAAATGTGACAAATATCAAACTCGTTTTGTAGATACTAGTGGTTCTAGATCTGTACTTAGTACAACATAAGATCCCTTAGTATAGACAAACCAAGCTTAAAACCATTGGCAAAACTAAAGGGGTCAGGTCTGTACTTAGTACAATAGAGACACCAGTAATTTCACTAACAGCCATAATTCTTATTATTTGTCTTGACATATTTTCATAGATTCTTGATAACAGTGTATGGTCAGACTATCGTTCATCAATTAAGACTTATGTCATACGTCATATAGTAAATCACACGAGATAACACACAGAAGATTTATAGCTTTTTATATGCTCAGAAATCAAAGCAGAAATTGCCTACCAGTACATCATATACTGAAGCTGTTTAGATCTAAAGTTTTTCAAGCAGATTATATCGTGTGGAGAGAGGAGTATACTAAAATATAGATAAGTGAAGGCCTGGTTTTAAAGATGTAAAGTTCATGTAACAAATTTGAATCTACTAACACATCTAACTTAAGACTTTTACCTACATTTATTAAGCCAATTCCTCTAATTCACTATCATTTCCCGGTTGATAAAGACTTAACCTTTATCGGAGGCGATTCCCCAACGGTAACAAGCAAATGAATGCTATACGCCTTACCCCCTTTTCTTTTATTATTTTTTTTTTAAAATAAGCATAAACTAATAATATATAAACTACTAATTATTACAAATCAACTCTATGGAAGACTAATCCTCTAGATTTCTCATTCCATTTAGTTGCACCAATTTCTCGAATCGAGCTCTGTCGAACGCTTTGGTGTATAAGTCTGCTAAATTATCCACAGATGGAACCTTAGCTAACTTTATCAGGTTTTTCTCAGCACAGTCTCTAATAAAGTGATGTCGAATATCAATATGTTTAGTTTTGCTGTGCTTGACTGGATTATTGGTTATTGAGATCGTTGATTCATTATCAATCATCATAGGAGTATTTGTTATACTCAACCCATAATCAAGCAATTGTTGTTGTATCCACAGAACTTGGGAACAACAGCTGCCAGCTGCAACATACTCAGCTTCACATGTAGAAATGGCTACTGAGGTTTGCTTCTTGCATTGCCAAGAGACCAGTCTACCTCCTAGGAATTGACATCCACCGGTTGTAGACTTTCTATTCTGATTGCATCCTCCGTAATCAGAATCAGTGTAAGCCACAAAATCTAAGTCTCCATCAGTCGGATACCAAAGTCCCAGCTTCGGTTTCCCTTTGAGGTAACGAAGAGTTCGTTTTACAGCTTGCATGTGAGATTCTTTAGGAGTAGCTTGATATCTTGCGCAGACACATACTGCAAACATTATATCAGGCCTTGATGCTGTAAGATACATTAGTGATCCAATCATGGCCCTGTAAAGAGTAGGATCCACGTCTCTATCACTCGATGTATCTGGACCAATACCATGGGCTTCCAGAATAGGAGTATGAAAAATTCTTGATTCTTCCATCTTGAATCGTTCTAGAAGCTCATTAGTATACTTAGTCTGATGAATGAAATATCCATCTTTCTTTTGATCGACTTGCAATCCTAAGAAGAATGTCAATTCACCCATTGCTGACATCTCAAACTTGTTCTTCATAACCTTTTCAAATTCACTACACATCCTTTCGTCAGATGACCCAAAGATGATATCGTCAACATATACTTGAACAAGTAGAAAGTCTCTTCTTTTCCATTTCACAAAGAGTGTACTGTCAATTCTTCCTCTTGTGAATCCATTCTCAAGAAGATAAGTGGACAGTGTCTCATACCACGCTCTCGGAGCTTGATGTAATCCATATAGAGCCTTATCGAGACGATATACTCTATCTGGATACTTTGGATCAGTAAATCCCGGTGGTTGAGAAACATACACCGTTTCTTTGACTTTGCCATACAAGAAGGCACTTTTAACATCCAGCTGAAATACTTTTATTTTCTTTGAGGCTGCAAATGCTAAGAATAACCTAATTGCTTCAAGCCTAGCCACAGGCGCAAACACTTCATTGTAATCAATCCCCTCTTGTTGATTAAAACCTTGGACAACTAGACGAGCTTTATTGCGAATTACGATTCCTCGATCGTCTTTCTTGCACTTAAATACCCATCTAGTTCCAATTGGATATTCTCCAACAGGTAGGTCAACCAACTCCCAAACTTGCAATTTTGTGAACTGAGACAGTTCTTCCTGCATTGCCTCGACCCACGAATTTTCCTTCAAAGCTATCTGAACATTTTTAGGTTCAATTTGTGAGATAAAGCATAAATATAGACATAGATTAGAAATCCCTGTCTCGTTCATTTCAGCATACAAGCTTGAATGAGTAGATGTACTAGCTTTAGATTGATTTCGAGTAAGAACAGGAGAATTTGGATCACCGATGATATTATCAATTGGATGAATCCTATTAATTCTTGTTGAAGTAACAGGTTCAACTGGAATATCATCCTGTAAGTTGGCACCAATTTCCTCCAAAGGTGGTATACCTTCATTAGTAGTTGATATCCTTAATTGTCTCAGAGGAGTAAGAACATCATCCATAATCCTTTGAGAAGCAATTTCAGGATCTTCACTCTCTAGAGGTATATCATCTTGAGGTAGTTGTGACTCGATAGGGGGGACAACATCAGTATCGACAATATTCCTAGCATCAGACGTTTGAGCACTCGATGTTGGAGAAGGAGTGGGATCCTCATCTCCCGACAATAAATGCTCAGGAATGTCTGAGTTACTGACATAGTCACTGATAGGGACTTTAAATGACTTGAAAAGATCTGAATAGTCAAACTGCCAATCCAATCCCTTATGTGAGTCATGTGTATAGCTCGTAACTTCGATGTTATAAACTATTTCAACACGTCCCGAATTTTTATTGAAGGCCCTTTTGTTTGGTGAGTTAGGCATGTAACCTAGGAAGTATCCTTCGTCAGCCTTCTCACCAAATTTAGGTTGATGACTTGTTTTCAACAACGTACAGGAAACTCCAAAGGGTTCAAACCCTTTTAAGTTCGGTTTCTTTTTGTTCAAAAGCTCATAACATGTCTTGTTCTGCTTTTTAACCGTAAGAACCCGATTGAGAACATGACATGCTGTATTCACTGCTTCTGCCCAAAATATGACCGGAAGCCTTGAATCTGCAAGCATTGTTCTCGCTGCTTCAATTAGAGTTCTATTCTTCCTTTCAGCAACACCATTTTGTTGAGGTTCATATGGTGCACTGAATTGATGTTGAATGCCTTTGCTTAAGCAATATACATTCAATGTAGAATTCTTGAACTCGCTCCCATTGTCACTACGAATTCTCTTAACTCTTTTTCTATAGATGTTCTCTATTAGATCTAGAAACTCCATAAGAATGCACGGAGTTTCATCCTTAGATCCCAAAAAGAATACCCAAGAGAATCTAGAGAAATCGTCTGTGACAACCAGACAGTACCATTTGCCACCTATGCTTCTCTTGCTTATTGGGCCAAAGAGATCCATATGTAGCAACTCAAAAGGCGAGGAAATAGAGTTCACATTTTTAGACTTGTGTGGTTTCTTATGCTGTTTTCCTTTCAAGCAGGATATACACTTGTCTTCAAATGCAAAACTCTTCGGTGGTACACCCAGAACTAACCCATGTTTGGTTATATAGTTCATTTTTCGAAAATTTAAGTGTGCCATTTTCCTATGCCATAGGAGAGAGTCTGATTCTGAAGCCTTGGATAACAGACAAGTAGACACCATTGAAGTAATAGGAGCATTCATGTTGATAGCATAAATGTCCTTCTTCCTTGGAGCTTTCATCAGTATCCATTTATCGGGAATGATAAAACCCGGCTTCAGGATCAAGGCCTCTTTCTCAGTGAAGAGAACAGGATGACCTTTATCACAGACTTGGGAAACACTCACTAGGTTGTGCGTTAGTTCTTCAACATAATTCACATCCTCTAGAGTCAAAGTTCCATTAGAAACTGTTCCTTTCCCAGTAATTACTCCTCCTTTATCACCGGCGAAGTGCACTCCTTGTCTCAGTCCACCTCTGAAGTCTGTCAGTAGACTTCTGGTTCCTGTCATGTGCCTAGAGCATCCACTGTCAACATACCACCAATTATCATTGTTCCCAGTCTGCTCCTGCACATACAAGTTGTAAACAATCAGTTATTAAGAGGGACCCAAGCCATTACGGTGTAAGGTCGCTAGATCTTGATTCGATAACGGATTATCTTTAAGTATTGAGGTGCGGAATCCCTCAATACGTTAGGTTTAAGCTTATATAACTTTGCAATTAATTAACAAGCTTCGTTTTGATATTAACTAGTGTTAAACAATCAAAACCGAGCCTATTCAATAAATGCTTTTATATCTGCACAGATTTCGAGGAGAGAATACTTAAATATTTGTTGTGTGTAATGAGCACGGATTTCTAGATCACTCTAATAATGAGCAGCATTAAAATATTTATATCTGGTTCAACTCGCAGGCTATGGGCCTTGCGAGTTGACTCAACTCGCAGCCCATGGGCCTGCGAGTCCAGATGGACTGCGAGCCCACATCTCAGCTCGCAGGTAGGTCCTGCGAACTGAGAAAGCTGCGAGCCCAAAACTCAACTCGCAGGTAAGACCTGCGAGTCCAGTTTACAGCGAGCCCAGATCTCAACTCGCAGCTGAGAGCTGCGAGTCCAGATTGGTCTGCGAGTTGAGATCTCAACTCGCAAGTCTGTTGACCTGCGAGTTGACTTCTCAATTCGCGATTCAGTCTTTAACTTAAAATCAATATTTGTCTATTAACATTTTAACAAATAATAATAACAAGTTAATATCATATATTTACAAGTCTAAACCAATATATACAAGATTGATAATAAATACACTAGTCCTATTACAAGCTAGATCTATTGTCACAATAACATGTCCCAACATACAGTCTTGGTTTGTCCCTTATCATCGACAAACTGTAGCTCTTTAAAGTAACCATCCTTCTCATTAGGAGCTTTGGTCACTTTTGAAGGAGCATCAGCTTGCTGATGATTAGTGGTCCTGGGTCTATGAGTTGACTGACTTCCAACTCTCCCCGATACATAACCCTGGAATTTCTGCCCTTGGTTACGATTATTATAGGACCCTTGGTTAACTCCTTGTGAACGAGATGTAGATCCAATCTCAAAGTGACTTTGGTTCCTTCTCGGAGTCATAAACCTCGACGGCACTTGATCCTTAGCAAAGTTTTCATGCCGTTTAGGTTTTGGTGGCGAGACACTGTGAGACGCATCTCTTTTCAGAGTAGTCACAGGTTTAATACCAATACCAGGTCTGGTACCTAACCTGTCTGTGCTAGAGATATTTTTAGACTTATCACTGGCCTCGCGCTTAGGAGCAACTTCATTCTTCTTATTGGGACAACAAGAAGAGACATGTCCTCGCTGATGACATTTGAAGCATGACATCTGCTTTCGTGACTTAGCAGTCTTAGCAGACTCCTTCTTTATCTGATCAAAGGACACTGAAGGTAACTCCTTATGTTTCTTAATGACTTCATTATTTCCATCAGTACTTCCAATCATCCCACTTGATACGAATTGTACTTTAGTGAGAGATTTGACTGTACTCTTGGTTAATGATGAATCATTGACAGTCTCTTTTTGAATCTCAGATGCAATAGACTGTTGATTTTCAAAATCCTCAGCCTCAGGATTAACATCTGTCATTTCTAAGTCAACAGAAGTGGAAGCAGTGTAATTGGCATTAAAAGGCGGAGGGACATCTGAGTATCCTAGGCCAGTAACATCCTTTACACTACGTTGAGAGCCAATGATTCTATCTAAGGTCAAAGAAGAAGTTCTATAACCTTCAAATTTTCTATTTAGCTCTACCAGTTTCATATTTGACTCTGATAACTCCTTATCCCTAATAGCTATATTTCTATTAAGCTCATTAAGGTTTAGATATAACCCGTCTATTTTAATACATTGTTCATTTATAATGTCAGTCAGACTGGTCTTATCTAGAGCATCACTCTTAATCTTCTCGTTCAGTGCTAATTTATCTTCACCTAACCGACGAACATCAGACTTAGCTAAATCTAATTCTGAGGTCAAGGTTTTGTTAGATTCTGCAAAGACACTAACCTGTGTTTGAAGATCAGTAACTAAATAGCACACATCAGCGAGAGTAAGGAGATCTAGACATACCTTTTTCTTTTCGGATTGAATATCAGCCATATATGCCACAAAATCATTGGGACTCAATTCTTCTGTTGAGTTGATGTAGAGAACATCTTCCTCAATCCCCTTAACTTCTGTGTGTGGCACATTAGCTTGAAGTTCTTCAGTAGTCGTCATGTAGGAAGTGGATTCAATTTGTTTCTCTTGATCGTCAATCTCAGCCATGAGAGCTTGCTCTGATGGTGTAGACCAATCATAAGATCCGTCTATTTGCTGAACCACTAAGACTTTGGAAGTTAGATTACTTCCCGAATCTTGTTTTGAAGTTCCAGCATCAACCTTTGGTCTTTGGCATTCCCAGGCAAAGTGTCCGTAACCTTGACAATTATAACACTTGACCTTGGACTTGTCAAAACCTGGTCGATTTCCAACCACTCTCTTACCCGTACGCTTTAGGAAATTCTTTACTCTCCTTGACACCATAGCCAGTTGCCACTGGAGATCCATTTCCTCTAAGTCATCAGGGTCAACCTGATCATAATCTTCATCAAATTGTGCTGGATCGTTTATCTTCCCTTGAATATAGTTTTCATAGGAAGCAACGAACGATGCCAACACAGAAAGTTGTTGTTCGGCTGATTTCACACTCATCGGCATCTTATGATGCCCTTGAGTGGATTTATCTGAGGTGGTGTTCTTGTTTCGTTTATCACCGCTATCCGAAGCAATGAAACAGAGATCCTCAGTCAATTTTTCTCCAATCTCATCAATTTCACCCGCAAACAAAGCCGTGGTCAAATTGGATGAGGAATTAGAGATACTAGTCTTTCCATGGTACAGACCAGGATTCTGTAGATGATCAGAATCCGTATCTCTCGTTTTCTTAGAGAAATCATAACCCCTTAGTTTATCGATCGCTTTCTCTAGGGTCATGGTTGCATATCTTTCATCATTATCTTTCAGCATGATACCGTACATCTCCCATTTATAAGGTAAACCCTCAATAAACTTGTCGGTTTTCTCCTTGTCATTATAGAAGATAACATGGTCGTCAAGCTCACTTAATAGATTATAGAAACGGGTGGTGTAAGCCTCAAGATCTTCTTCTCTAAAAGCTTTAAATACCATAAACTGCTTTTTTAGAAGATTACATTTACCAGCTTTCACCTGAGGGCTCCCCTCACATCTCTTTTCTAGAGCGTCCCACAGCTCTTTAGCTGTGTGAAAGGACTTCAACTGATGGTTGATCTCCTTAGGAAGGCTCATCTTAATTGAAGAATGTGCTTTATTATCGATGGTGAATTCTTTCTTCTGATGGTCATTCATTCGATCATAAGTCACAATCACTGTTGCGTTCCCTACCTCAGCTGTAGGTGCAACATATCCGTTTTTAATACACAACCAAATAGTGATGTCGTGGAATCTACAGTAACTTTCAAATCTGTCTTTCCACCCATAATAGTCCTCAAGTCTAAGTAGCTTCGGTGGAACATTAGATTTTCCAACCTCGTGTTCCATCTCGATCATTCGGCTTAAATCAGACATTTTAAAGTGAAAAATTAAGTTATATTGCGAATTCAATAATCTCAACTCGCAACTAAACTTAGTTCGCAGGAAATGTCAGTTCGCAGAAGTCTCAGCTCGCAGGAACTCAGTTCGCAATGGAACTCGGTTCGCAGGAATCTCAACTCGCAGAGAATCTCAGCTCGCAGAAACTCAACTCGGTTCGCAGCTGATTCTCAACTCGCAAAGGAACTCAGTTCGCAGGGGAACTCGGTTCGCAGGAATCTCAACTCGCAGAAACCCTAATCTCAACTCGCAGATAACAGTAACCCTAATCTCAACTCGCAAAACGGCGCCTCGAAATCTGGGACATGAACTTTTTGGTATTTTTACGAATAAATCCGTAGATTTCGTTCGAAAAACGACCCTAAAGATGTTATATAACCAAAAACCTTGTAGCCACAATGTTTCTAAGCCCGAAAGCTTTGATACCAATTGTAAGGTCGCTAGATCTTGGTTCGATAACGGATTATCTTTAACTATTGAGGTGCGGAATCCCTCAATACGTTAGGTTTAAGGTTATATAACTTTGCAATTAATTAACAAGCTTCGTTTTGATATCAACTAGTGTTAAACAATCAAAACCGAGCCTATTCAATAAATGCTTTTATATCTGCACAGATTTCGAGGAGAGAATACTTAAATATTTGGTGTGTGTAATAATAATGGCACTGATTTCTAGGTCACTTTGATAATGAGCAGCATTAAAATATTTATATCTGGTTCAACTCGCAGGCCATGGGCCTTGCGAGTTGACTCAACTCGCAGCCCATGGGCCTGCGAGTCCAGATGGACTGCGAGCCCACATCTCAGCTCGCAGGTAGGTCCTGCGAATCGAGAAAGCTGCGAGCCCAAAACTCAACTCGCAGGTAAGACCTGCGAGTCCTGTTTACAGCGAGCCCAGATCTCAACTAGCAGTTGAGTTGCTGCGAGTCCAGATTGGACTGCGAGTTGAGATCTCAACTCGCAAGTCTGTTGACCTGCGAGTTGACTTCTCAATTCGCGATTCAGACTTTAACTTAAAATCGATATTTGTCTAATAACATTTAACAAATAATAATAACAAGTTAATATCATATATTTACAAGTCTAAACCAATTTATACAAGTTTGATAATAAATACACTAGTCCTATTACAAGCTAGATCTATTGTCACAATAACATGTCCCAGCAAGGAAAAGAATGTTCCATTTCCTCGATTTATGAGTTTGATTATTGAAGGGTATCCTTGGTGAGAAATACAAGGATTTAGAGGACTTAGATGCTGATGATGTCTTCATGGGAGACAAGATGTTTCATAAGGTAATTGAGAAACCTCATCAAGGTCTCTCTTCATCTATGTTGGCTGCCATACCTCCACCAGAGTCATCATCAAGTTCTGATAATGATTATGACCATCCAGCACCAACAAAGACATCAAGCCAACCAGCACAGACAAAGTCATCCAAACCTGTACTGAAGACTAAGTCTACCAAGACCTTAGGTATGGATACTAAATTAACTTCTTCCTCCCAAGTTTCAAAAAGGGATGCTAAGAAGTTAAGTAAACCCACTTCTTCTAACCCAGCATCCACCACCAAGTTTTCAAAATCACAATCTTCAACCATTCCTGAGCAGGCTTCACAGCCAGCACAGGATGATCAGACCAACACCCAAATGTTTGATGTCACACCCCAATAAAATTGTGTCTCGTTTAGTAAATGCGGAAGCTCGGGGGCGTGACGCGATCCAGTTCGACAAGTAAATCGAGAGCATATGATTATCGCAAACATATACTTAGGATGCCATAAATAGTTTAGGTTCAACGGTTACATATTCATTGTGTTCACAAGAACGATATATGTTTAGCAAAACGTCATGATTAACATTTTAATCATAAAATAATAGTCTCAATGTTATCAAAAGAATGGCATCCTATTCATCGTGGTAAGCAAGGGTCCCAAAGTATGCATGCATGATCTTACGTCGCTGCTAATTCCCTGAAAAACATAGTTAAAAGGATCAACAAGATTGTTGAGTGAAATTCACAGGTTTAAGACATCATCATTTAAACCAAGTGTTTAGTAAACGTTTCCCAAATCATTTCGTGCCATCCATGGCGATTAGTACGATGATATATATAGTTTGAAACAATAAGTAGCTGACGGTGATCCCCCAAAGGTTTGCAAGACCTTACGAGTTAAAGTGCCGACACCTAGGCCTATAACCAAACCACGACTTTTAGTTGTTTTTGCCTGGGACCAATAAAATATACGCTCCTCGTCTCGACATACAGTCGGCAGTTAGCATGACTAACAAAAGTGGGAGGGATGTCATCCCAATAGTACTATTCGCATATTCTGTGGCTAGCGTCATCTAGCTAATGGTTACAGTTTGTAGTCATGAGGACTTCTATGCACTACAACTAGTTTAACGTAGGTTCGCACAAGGATTCGTTGTCAGGTTTTCAATCATCGCATGAAATCAGCTTGTATGTAAACAGTACATATGTTTTTCACCCCAAATTTAGAAAGCATTAAAAAACAGTAAAATAGGGGCTGTGAACTCACCTGATGAGCTTTGTGAGAGCTAGCCTTTAAAGAAATAAGTTTGCCCAAAATAGCCTCCTCGCGCCCTATACGCATGAGGTCGTTTGTATGAGTAGATAGCTAATCGCATATCTAGGTTTGTAAAAGTAGATGGCTACCCGCACATCCTTGCTCGTAATAGTAGGTGGCTACCCGCACACCTAGGTTTGTATAAGTAGATAGCTACCCGCATATCTATGCTAGTTGTTCACTCAATTAATAGATTGAAAGAGTATTTCGTTTTCGAAAAGTGTACGACCCGTTGGTGATAGTTTTGTGTGTATACTTGTATGTTTCTCGAAAACATAGTTACTTTGTTATTAAAGTATACGTTATAGATTTATACTTTCAAAACTTATATTGTTCGTGATAACGCACCTTTCAATTCATTCAATAGTTTTCGTTAACGTTTGTCTAAAACGTGAAGTTAAATAAGTTCCTTTATTCGTTTAAGATAGGAAACTATTACTCAATTACTTTCATGTTTATTCCCTCGTAGTATCTCTCGTTTTATCCGTATTCATAATTAGTTAAATTAGATTTTGGTGCTAAATATGCTTTAAATGTGTTTATTATCGCTAGGAACGGATGCGAGAAGAAAACGGGTAAAAACGTTGAAGAAAATATCAAAAATGAAGAAGTATTGTAGTTTCGGCGAGGCTTCACGGTTTTGGTCATAACTCTCTCATACGAACTCCGATTTAGGTGATTCAAATGTCCAAATTTTTGTAACTTAAAGGCCTACAACTTTGAAGAAGAAATCAAAGGCTGAAAAACAATATTACTACTGCTTTCCGTTGTTACTACTGCTGTCCAATTTTACTACTGTTAGGCCAAAGTTACTACTGCTCTTCCACCGTTACTACTGCTCTCCAATATTACTACTGCTAGGCCAAGTTACTACTGTTCTTCCATCGTTACTACTGCTAGGCCAAGTTACTACTGCTCTTACACCGTTACTACTGCTCCCAAGTTAATGCTGTTCAAGTTAATGTTGTTTACTTTTCTTGAACAGATTCTGACCATATTTGAGCCTTTTTGTGGTGTCATTTTGACTAGTCAAACGGACTTATTTTGTTATTAAATTTTTATCATATGTTCCCCTATATCTTAGGTTTACAGAAAAGTAAGATTCATAATTTTTGAACAAGTATAAGGGGTTCAAAAATATTTATTAGTATACAAAGGTACAGCAGCTACGTTTCTGGACAGTTGATAGGAAAATCACTTGTTTACTGAGCTAGACTCATCTTCACAAAACGTGATCATACTACTTTTAAAGCTAAGACAAAATTTTACCTTTAGGAAAAAGATTCATCTCTTTTGGATCTGTGGATAAAAAGTTATGGTCTCTTAAAGTAGAGTCATATTTCGTCTCCTGAAGACAGATTAGACACATGTTCTTATAAAATCGATTTGAGGTATCAAAACTTGTCCAAATTACATGAGACCACTTGGGTTGGAAACCTAACTTCTTAAACTTAATTTTAGGCTCGAGAATCACTAAGTGTGGTTATTTTATGACTGAGTTATGATGTTCTAAATTCGTCCAAAGTTTCTGTCCAGTAAGTTTCTTTGAGTTTTGAGTTTCTTTAGTTCTTTTTAACGAGTTTTCACCATTAATAACACATATATATTAGTTGATTTTAATGTATGAGTGAACATCTAGCGTGTAAGTATTTAAAATGAAGGAAATGAAGAGATCAAAATGAAGAGTTTCCTTACAATGCTCTAGGATGAAATGGTAAGAAAGAAGAGAACTTGAAAGCTTCAACAACAATCCTTTTAAAACCCCAAACTCCTAGTTTTCCTTTGTGATGATGTGAATCTCAAGATTATGAAATCACAAGGACCCAATGATGATCAAGAGCTTAAAAGAAGGTGAAAAATGATGTATAAAAGGTGGTGGTTCATGGTGGTTTTATGGTGGTTCCATGGTGGTTGTTCTTGAAGAAGGTAGTGAAAGGTGATGAAATGAGAGGGAAAATGAGAGAGTTGTGCAAAATTTTGAAGTGCAAATTGTGAAATGGGAATGTACGTATGCTTTTCCTTGTATATAGCCTTTCTTAAATGGGAAGAAATTAAAGGATTGATGGGAGGTGCTTAGTCACTCCATCAATCAACTTAGCAAGTAGGAGAAACACTAGATTGTTTTTGCAAGTGGCGTGGATCATCAAGCAAGAAGGCATGTAGGAGTTAAATTAAGCTAGCAAGGAGGGAGGAAGATTGTATGGTTAAAAATGGAGTTACGTAGACAAGAAGAAAAGGAAAATCTGCATTTTGAATTTAGTGACCTACTTGCTAGCTAGCTTGGATTTAATTAAAGCTATGTGCTAGCTTGCTTGGTTAAATTAGAGCTATGTGCTAGCTTGCTTGGAATTATTTTGACATGCTTGAGCTACTTCGATTCAAAACTTGATGTTTAGGTGCTAGTAAGGATTTCTAGGGAGATTAAAGTAGGTTGTAACATGATTAGTAAATTCCAATTCCTTCGTAAGTAATTGGCGTTTTGTTTAATTTTATCTAGGAAACGTTTATCACCAACGTTCGAGTTTATCGGAAATCGTCCGATTTATATTGTTAAATTCTCAACAGTTACTTAAACGAAATGCTTCAAGCATTAAAGTAGTGTGCACCAAATTGTGCAACGTGGGCGTGTGCTAGACTTATCTCAGTTTAAATCAAGTTTGGTTTCATTAAAAAGGGAATTAGCGTAAGAATGCATGATTTTAGTGTGTACGGAATGTACCAATTTTCGAGGGTTGTCACATTTGAAAAGCGCACAAAAGTAAAAGCTGACACTCAGCCACTTAAGGCATATGCCACAAAGGCAATGTCAAAAGCGCCCAAGGCTGGTTTGACTTATGTTCGTGTGAAGTCAACCCAAGCTCTTGATCACCCTACAACCAGCTCAGATATATCTTCTCGAAAAGATACATTGTTGAAAAGAGATAAGTCATTATCAAGACCAACCTCTCGAAAGGTGAAGTCCATTGAAAGCAAGAGGGACATCTCACCTCATACTGAGTTAGTGAGTCAACCCATAGAACCTGAACATTTGTCAACATCCCTAAATGTTGACCACTTACAAAGGGAAACCATATCTACCAATGTCATCTCTCAAGCATTAGACATTGAGAACCCAGCTCAGGTTCGAACAGGTCTCAAAGATACCACCACTCAGTCAATACCTCTTATACGATCTGAGTCTGCACATGTTGTCAATGAGTCAGCAGATACACAGCTGCACTTACAGGCATCAGTCTCTGCTTCCAATGATGATATAGTTAGATCACAGACTTCATCTGAGGAACCTCAACCATCTCCAACTGTTCCAATCATATCATTCATTCACCCTGCTGCAGCAGAGATTCTCAAGCATACCATATATTCATTCTCTGCTGAGAAGGTTGATATCCCATCTGATGATGAAGATGTCCAAAATCTACAACCTGAGGATGAAGAAGATAAAGAAATACTGGATATTCCTAATGTTGATTCACCAGTCCACATAGATATTCCAGATTCACCTCCTCATGACCAACCAGTAGACACCATGGATACTCCTCATCCACACTCCACTGCTGATATACCTTCAACTTCCAGTTCTACACCATCCCTGGATGACATTGTTAAACATGTCATGGCAGCCCTGATTCCTGTTCTAGAATCCAAATTCAATGATATTTATGAGCTTATGTCAAATGTTGACAAAATGGTCATTGAATATACCACTGCACTCCAGGAATTTGTTTCACGTTTTACCAAGCTTGTTCATGCTGATGAAGTAGCTCATTCAGATTTTGCTACTGCATTAGAAGAATTAAAGAAAGATGCTTTCTCTACTGATCATCAATTAAAGCTATTGGAGTTTCTGAAAATATTACAACATAAGAAATGGATGAACTCAAGCAAAAGTCCAAGGAGTTTGACCAAACCATGATCATTCATCAAGATCATGAGGATTTGTTGCATCTGGTTGAAAAGTTTGAAGAAAGAAAATGAAGCATTAAAGCAGGAGAACACAGATCTCATAGCTCAATCTATTCAACCTGAAAAGAAATCCAAGATCTTTTCTGAGCTAAAGCATCTTCACCAAGCTCAGGCTTCAAATGTTGCTGCTTTTGAGAAGTTTACTCAATCATTAGTTGTCCAAAACTTTGTTAGGGAAGCTAATTTTCAGACTCAAGAGAAGCTACTTGTAATGTCACTAGATCTTGGTTCGATAACGGATTATCTTTAAGGTATTGAGGTGCGGAATCCCTCAATACTTTAGGTTTAGGCTTATATAACTTTGCTATTAATTAACAAGCTTTGTTTTGATATTAACTAGGTTAAACACTCAAAACCAAGCCTATCTAATAATAGCTTTTATCTCTGCACGAAAAACGAGGAGAATATTTAAATAATTGATGTGTGTAATAATTGCACGGATATCCATAAATGAGCAGCAATATTTTATTTATATCTCGTTCAACTCGCAGGCCATGGGCTCTGCGAGTTGACTCAACTCGCAGCCCATGGGCCTTGCGAGCCCAGATAGTTGCTGTCACACCCCGCTAAAGCGGAAACACGAGATGTAACAGTACAATGATTTGATAATCGAAAATTACAAAAGATCACCGTTCAACGGTTTACTACTAGTACATTACATAAGTCTTACAAGCGTTTACAACACAAAAGTAAATAATGTAAACATGCGACTACATCCAAAAGAGACAAAATTCCGTAACGCTATAGCAGCATAGCTCATATAACAGGTTTAGCTTCAATAGACAAGTTGTGACTATTTCCTGAAAAGCATGTAAAAATAAACAGGTCAACTATGAAACATAGTTGGTGAGTACACAGGTTTTGCGTAAGGAAAGACCCTTTTCAAGAGTTTACAAAGTTTAGTTTAGAAGTTCCACGTTACTACGTGATTAGTTCACAAAAGTAATCTGTTTAGTACCGAGGCTCATACAATGACGAAAATCATCCGATAATTTCATAAGATCAATTTTTAGGACGGTCAAGCGCTATTGCGCGGATAATTATAAAAGTAATTCATTAAAAAAAGGCTCATTTAAGAGCGATACCCATTTGATAGTTAGATTCATTTGTGAATCGATGTTTTGTTTGCAAAAGAGGTTTATTTAAGTACGAGATTCATTTAGGAGTGATTCCCTTTGGAGCTCAATTAAAAGTCGTAATTCGTCCATAACGCCACACTCATATTTTCAAAGAAATGTTTAATTCACTTTTATAAAACTCAAGATATAGTGTTTAATAAGTTCAAGTTATGTTTATAAAACTCATATTGTAGCATTTAATAGATTCAGGTTACGTTTATAAAGTCAATGGGTCATCAAATCAATATCAAAATGTTTATAATCTCAACGGTTTATTATGTCGAAGTTCATAAGAATGCGAAGCGTTATTATGAAACCACGTCTATCATTGTCCACGACCACAATGATTTATAGTGTAAAACTCAAGTTTCAAATTTATGGTTTTAAAGAAGTATTGTTTCAAATGACAACGTCTTTGTAAAGTTCGGGTCGTAAGGTTTATAGTTTCAAAGAAATATTGTTTCAAATGACAAAACGTCATACGTTTATAGTTTCAAAGAAATATCGTTTCAAATGACAAGGTCATTGTAAAGCTCGGGTCATAAGTTTATAATTTCAAAGAAATATCGTTCAGATGTCAAAGTCATTGCAAAGCTCGGGTCGTAAAGTTTATAGTTTAAAAGAGATATCATTTCAAATGACAAAGTCATTGTAAAGCTCGGGTCGTAAAGTTTATATTTTTAAAGAGATATCGTTTCAAAAGTCGAAACGTCATACGTTTATAGTCGCTTATGAATTTCTATGCTATCACATTTTTGTCTATAGTCACAATGAATTATTATGCTTGAGTCCACAACCAAACCTACAACCGATAAACCTTTGCCCCAAAGAGAGATGCCCTATCGTTGGCATTTAGGATGATGGGATGCACTCACGTGGCCGCATGAGTGGGGAGGTGGTCTCGCTCCCAAATAGTACTATTCATATGCATCATTTGGCTCATATAGAGTTAATGGTCGTGTAGAGATACCGGGGACTTTAGATACGATAGAAAACAAGCATATAATCATGTTCGTATAAACTTCAAACATTCAAGAAGTTATTCGTAATCAATATGACATTTTAACCATGTCGAGTATTCGAAAGTAAGCATAGCATAGCATTTGTAAATCAAGGATAGCATTTCTAAAACGACCATAGCATAAGCGTAGCATCAAGTATAACATAAGAATAGTATTTGTAATCCAAATATAGTAGTTAAATCATATAGCATGCTTTTCACCCCAAAACATTTAAGTAAAACGTTAAAAAGAGGGGCTGTGAAAACTCACTATTGAGCGTGAGCGTACGGATGGATGTAATGCGCGTGCCGACCGGGTTTGACTCCTATCCAAGTCCTAAGAACACAAGGTTTCTATTTAGTTTCTCGATTAATATGGTTTGTTAGGATTGCTTAGCTACCTAATTAAATTACAAAGTGCCGAAAAAGTTCGAATTTCCCCTTAATTAACGTTGTCGGTAATTGTTCGAGTTGTCAACAAAATAATGAAAATATATGAATAGAATATCTAAAAATTACCAAACTTGGTATGAAACATGAAATATAATTCAAAAATGTTTTGTGAAAATTTGGGGATTTTTGGATTTATGGATTATTTATAACCATTTTATGTCTAAAAAGTAGGATAATTATGGGAAAAATAGTAATTATACTCGAAAAATTCTAGAACTTTTACCAGATCATGTTGTACCCATTTCTAGGTTTGTGTAAAATTTTCAAGTCTTTTTGAGCAACGGAACTTTGGTTCCCAACATTATGTGTTTTAACGAGACGTAAATCGGAAAACATATCGAAACACCTCCAAAGAGTGTGAAATTTTGAGGATAGTGTCATTTTCTGAGGAAAATAACACTGGAATTTGCCCATAATTATTTTGTGTCTAAAAGTATTTTTCATGATTATTTCACCTTTTGTAGGCTTTATTTGCATTAATTTAGGAAAAATACTTATGTTTTTCCAAAAATTCCCATTTTTATTTTCCAGAGTCTTTTCATGATCTAATTACTGGGAAAGATAGTCCCCAAAATTTTAACACGTTATATCTAGCACTTTTGTATTTTTGAATCGTCACAACACAAGTATTTGAAATTTACAAGCTTACAACAATGCATGATGTTCATACATTTTCTAAAAATATGAGATCAACAAGATAAATTACTATCTTTTTATGCTACTGAGATACACATGTTAGGAGTCTAAAATAATTTTTCTTAGATTTATAGAACACCTTAAGACCCATGAACAAGTATCACAACAAGGTGCTCACAGAAAAGTTACTGTTTGCGCATTAGTTTTGTGTGATACATTTGGAGGTCGAATACTCAATGTATTTGAGTGAGACCAGTGGGGTTTTAAAGGTAAGACATTAAGCTAAATTTTAGAAGAAAAATCAAGATTTTTGGACCATTATTCACTGAGTTATGGTCGTTTCAAGTAGGGTCAAAATCTGGACAGATTACATGCATGACAAAGTGATCTTTTTGGTGTGTTTTTCACTACCAACGATTTTTAGACCTCATCCAATGATGGAGGCCTTGTCTTATATGCATTAATATGTATTTTTACAGAAACAAAATTATATTTTAACATAAATTAAGATTTAGCTACGAAAAATGGTGCATGCAAGAACTTAAACATCAAAAAGACGATTTTTCGGTTTGATTTCGGTTTGATCATGGGTTTTCTTTTGTTTTTACAAGAATTAAAGTAAGAATATGCAAGAAATGAAAGTACAAATGGGTGGTTATACCTTAGAGGTTTTGTTTTGTTTAGGGAGAGTTGTGTGTGTTTTTAAGAGAGAAATGAGTGAAATGAGTGAAGGGAAGAGTGTAGAAGTGGTTCAAATGATTCTTGCATGTAAACTAATAAAGTTAGTGGGGGATTTGGGTGGTCAAGAGAGGGCTGGCCGTTTTTAGGAGGGGGTGAGGTAAAATTTTTTTTTTTTTTTTTTATTAAAGTTAAGTAATTAAAGGTTTAAATGTTACATATTGTTTTGGTATAAGTTTCTACATATTGAAATGTTTAATTGTGATGTTTTAATGGTTGAAATTGGAGTTATAAAATTTTATTTTCTAAGCTTATAATTCACATCAAAATTCATGTGATTCGTTTACGATTGACATTTGCGAGTTAAATAACCGATTTCCGGTTGCATTTACTGAGTTACGGAATTTCAGGTTAAATTTTGATTTTTGCGATATGATAAATATTTTGTGATGACATTGAAATTTAATTTCATTAGTTTTCTTTGGCACTTTGTAACCTAATTTAATGTGGTTTACGGTCTTAAAGTCCGCTAAGCAATCTTCTAAAACGTTACGCGATTTCGGTAACTTACGGTTTCGGTACTTAAGGAGTCATAATCTAGTCTTTTCACTAGGATTTTAGAGTGCTGTAAACGAAATTAGATAGACTAGGAATTTAAGTGCGTTATTGACCTGAGATTTTTGACGGTTGTCACAGTTGCGAGCCCAGATCTCAACTTACAGGTTGAAATCCTGCGAATCCAGATCAGGCTGCAAGGTGTGATCTCATCTCGCAGGTCAAACCTGCGAGTTGACTTCTCATTTTGCACCTTTGACTTTAACTTGAATTCAATACTTGTCTAATAACATTTAACAAATAATAATAACAAGTTAATATCATATATTTACGAGTCTAAACCAATATACAAATTTGACAATAAATACACTGTTGGGACATGTTATTGTGACAATAGATCTAGCTTGTAATAGGACTAGTGTATTTATTATCAAACTTGTATAAATTGGTTTAAACTTGTAAATATATGATATTAACTTGTTATTATTATTTGTTAAATGTTATTAGACAAATATCGATTTTAAGTTAAGGTCTGAATCGCGAATTGAGAAGTCAACTCGCAGGTCAACAAACTTGCGAGTTGAGATCTCAACTCGCAGTCCAATCTGGACTCGCAGCTCTCAGCTGCGAGTTGAGATCTGGGCTCGCTGTAAACTGGACTCGCAGGTCTTACCTGCGAGTTGAGTTTTGGGCTCGCAGCTATCTCGGTTCGCAGGACCTACCTGCGAGCTGAGATGTGGGCTCGCAGTCTATCTGGACTCGCAGGCCCATGGGCTGCGAGTTGAGTCAACTCGCAAGGCCCATAGCCTGCGAGTTGAACCAGATATAAATATTTTAAATGCTGCTCATTATTACTGACCTAGAAATCCGTGCTTTTTATATACACACCAAATATTTTAAATATTCTCTCCTCGAAATTCGTGCTGATATAAAGGCTATCATTGAATAGGCTCGGTTTTGATTGTTTAACACTAGTTGATATCAAAACGAAGCTTGTTAATTGATAGATTAGTTATATAAGCCTAAAACCTTAAGTATTGTGGGATTCCGCACCTCAATACCTAAAAGATAATTCGTTATCGCTAACCAAGATCTAGAGACTTACAATTGGTATCAGAGCTTTCGGGCTTAGAAACGTTGTGGTTACAAGGTTTTTGGTTATATAACATCTTTAGGGTCGTTTTTCGAACGAAATCTACGGATTTATTCGTAAAATACCAAAAAGTTTCAGTTCCTAGATTTCGAGGCGCCGTTTTGCGAGTTGAGATTAGGGTTACTGTATCTGCGAGTTGAGAATTAGGGTTTGAGCTGCGAGCTGAGTTTCTTGCGAGCTGAGTTTCTTGCGAGTTGAGATTCAGCTGCGAGTTGAAAGTCTCTTGCGAATTGAGATTCCTGCGAACCGAGTTCCATTGCGAACTGAGTTCCTTTGCGAACTGAGATTTCTGCGAAGCGAGTTGAGATTCCTGCGAACCGAGTTCCATTGCGAACTGAGTTCCTGCGAGCTGAGATTCTCTGCGAGTTGAGATTGACTTGCGAACTGAGATTATCTGCGAGTCGAATCTTACTTACGAACTGAGATTTTTGCGAGCTGAGACTTCTGCGAACTGACATTTCCTGCGAACTGAGTTTAGTTGCGAGTTGAGATTATTGAATTCGCAATATAACTTAATTTTTCACTTTAAAATGTCTGATTTAAGCCGAATGATCGAGATGGAACACGAGGTTGGAAAATCTAATGTTCCACCGAAGCTACTTAGACTTGAGGACTATTATGGGTGGAAAGACAGATTTGAAAGTTACTGTAGATTCCACGACATCACTATTTGGTTGTGTATTAAAAACGGATATGTTGCACCTACAGCTGAGGTAGGGAACGCAACAGTGATTGTGACTTATGATCGAATGAATGACCATCAGAAGAAAGAATTCACCATCGATAGTAAAGCACATTCTTCAATTAAGATGAGCCTTCCTAAGGAGATCAACCATCAGTTGAAGTCTTTTCACACAGCTAAAGAGCTGTGGGACGCTCTAGAAAAGAGATGTGAGGGGAGCCCTCAGGTGAAAGCTGGTAAATGTAATCTTCTAAAAAAGCAGTTTATGGTATTTAAAGCTTTTAGAGAAGAAGATCTTGAGGCTTACACCACCCGTTTCTATCATCTATTAAGTGAGCTTGACGACCATGCTATCTTCTATAATGACAAGGAGAAAACCGACAAGTTTATTGAGGGTTTACCTTGTAAATGGGAGATGTACGGTATCATGCTGAAAGATAATGATGAAAGATATGCAACCATGACCCTAAGAGAAAGCGATCGATAAACTAAGGGGTTATGATTTCTCTAAGAAAACGAGAGATACGGATTCTGATCATCTACAGAATCCTGGTCTGTACCATGGAAAGACTAGTATCTCTAATTCCTCATCCAATTTGACCACGGCTTTGTTTGCGGGTGAAATTGATGAGATTGGAGAAAAATTGACTGAGGATCTCTGTTTCATTGCTTTGGATAGCGGTGATAAACGAAACAGGAACACCACCTCAGATAAATCCACTCAAGGGCATCAAAAGATGCCGATGAGTGTGAAATCAGCCGAACAACAACTTTCTGTGTTGGCATCGTTCGTTGCTTCCTATGAAAACTATATTCAAGGGAAGATAAACGATCCAGCACAATTTGATGAAGATTATGATCAGGTTGACCCTGATGACTTAGAGGAAATGGATCTCCAGTGGCAACTAGCTATGGTGTCAAGGAGAGTAAAGAATTTCCTAAAGCGTACGGGTAAGAGAGTGGTTGGAAATCGACCAGGTTTTGACAAGTCCAAGGTCAAGTGTTATAATTGTCAAGGTTACGGACACTTTGCCAGGGAATGCCAAAGACCAAAGGTTGATGCTGGAACTTCAAAACAAGATTCGGGAAGTAATCTAACTTCCAAAGTCTTAGTGGTTCAGCAAATAGACGGATCTTATGATTGGTCTACACCATCAGAGCAAGCTCTCATGGCCGAGATTGACGATCAAGAGAAACAAATTGAATCCACTTCCTACATGCCGACTACTGAAGAACTTCAAGCTAATGTGCCACACACAGAAGTTAAGGGGATTGAGGAAGATGTTCTCTACATCAACTCGACAGAAGAAATGAGTCCCAATGATTTTGTGGCATATATGGCTGATATTCAATCTGAAAAGAAAAAGGTATGTCTAGATCTCCTTACTCTCACTGATGTGTGCTATTTAGTTACTGATCTTCAAACACAGGTTAGTGTCTTTGCAGAATCTAACAAAACCTTGACCTCAGAATTAGACTTAGCTAAGTCTGATGTTCGTCGGTTAGGTGAAGATAAATTAGCACTGAACGAGAAGATTAAGAGTGATGCTCTAGATAAGACCAGTCTGACTGACATTATAAATGAACAATGTTTTAAAATAGACGGGTTATATCTAAACCTTAATGAGCTTAATAGAAATATAGCTATTAGGGATAAGGAGTTATCAGAGTCAAATATGAAACTGGTAGAGCTGAATAGAAAATTTGAAGGTTATAGAACTTCTTCTTTGACCTTAGATAGAATCATTGGCTCTCAACGTAGTGTAAAGGATGTTACTGGCCCAGGATACTCAGATGTCCCTCCGCCTTTTAATGCCAATTACACTGCTTCCACTTCTGTTGACTTAGAAATGACAGATGTTAATCCTGAGACTGAGGATTTGGAAAATCAACAGTCTATTGCATCTGAGATCCAAAAAGAGACTGTCAATGATTCATCATTAACCAAGAGTACAGTCAAATCTCTCACTAAAGTACAATTCGTATCAAGTGGGATGATTGGAAGTGCTGATGGAAATAATGAGGTCATTAAGAAACATAAGGAGTTACCTTCAGTGTCTTTTGATCAGATAAAGAAGGAGTCTGCTAAGACTGCTAAGTCACGAAAGCAGATGTCATGCTTCAAATGTCATCAACGAGGACATGTCTCTTCTTGTTGTCCCAATAAGAAGAATGAAGTTGCTCCTAAGCGCGAGGCCAGTGATAAGTCTAAAAATATCTCTAGCACAGACAGGTTAGGTACCAGACCTGGTATTGGTATTAAACCTGTGACTGCTCTGAAAAGAGATGCGTCTCACAGTGTCTCGCCACCAAAACCTAAACGGCATGAAAACTTTGCTAAGGATCAAGTGCCGTCGAGGTTTATGACTCCGAGAAGGAACCAAAGTCACTTTGAGATTGGATCTACATCTCGTTCACAAGGAGTTAACCAAGGGTCCTATAATAATCGTAACCAAGGGCAAAAATCCCAGGGTTATATTTCGGGGAGGGTTGGAAATCAATCAACTTATAGACCCAGGACCACTAATCATCAGCAAGCTGATGCGTCTTCAAAAGTGACCAAAGCTCCCAATGGGAAAAATGGTTACTTTAAAGAGCTACAGTTTGTCGATGATAAGGGACAAACCAAGACCGTAATGGCTTGGGTCCCTCTTGATAACTGATTGTTTACAACTTGTATGTGCAGGAGCAGACTGGGAACAATGATAATTGGTGGTATGTTGACAGTGGATGCTCTAGGCACATGACAGGAACCAGAAGTCTACTGACAGACTTCAGAGGTGGACTGAGACAAGGAGTGCACTTCGCCGGTGATAAAGGAGGAGTAATTACTGGGAAAGGAACTGTTTCTAATGGAACTTTGACTCTAGAGGATGTGAATTATGTTGAAGAACTAACGCACAACCTAGTGAGTGTTTCCCAAGTCTGTGATAAAGGTCATCCTGTTCTCTTCACTGAGAAAGAGGCCTTGATCCTGAAGCCGGGTTTTATCATTCCCGAAAAATGGATACTGATGAAAGCTCCAAGGAAGAAGGACATTTATGCTATCAACATGAATGCTCCTATTACTTCAATGGTGTCTACCTGTCTGTTATCCAAGGCTTCAGAATCAGACTCTCTCCTATGGCATAGGAAAATGGCACACTTAAATTTTCGATAAATGAACTATATAACCAAACATGGGTTAGTTCTGGGTGTACCACCGAAGAGTTTTGCATTTGAAGACAAGTGTATATCCTGCTTGAAAGGAAAACAACATAAGAAACCACACAAGTCTAAAAATGTGAACTCTATTTCCTCGCCTTTTGAGTTGCTACATATGGATCTCTTTGGCCCAATAAGCAAGAGAAGCATAGGTGGCAAATGGTACAGTCTGGTTGTCACAGACGATTTCTCTAGATTCTCTTGGGTATTCTTTTTGGGATCTAAGGATGAAACTCCGGGCATTCTTATGGAGTTTCTAGATCTAATAGAGAACATCTATAGAAAAAGAGTTAAGAGAATTCGTAGTGACAATGGGACCGAGTTCAAGAATTCTACATTGAATGTATATTGCTTAAGCAAAGGCATTCAACATCAATTCAGTGCACCATATGAACCTCAACAAAATGGTGTTGCTGAAAGGAAGAATAGAACTCTAATTGAAGCAGCGAGAACAATGCTTGCAGATTCAAGGCTTCCGGTCATATTTTGGGCAGAAGCAGTGAATACAGCATGTCATGTTCTCAATCGGGTTCTTACGGTTAAAAAGCAAAACAAGACGTGTTATGAGCTTTTAAACAAAAAGAAACCGAACTTAAAAGGGTTTGAACCCTTTGGAGTTTCATGTACGTTGTTGAAATCAAGTCATCAACCTAAATTTAGTGAGAAGGCTGACGAAGGATACTTCCTAGGTTACATGCCTAACTCACCAAACAAAAGGGCCTTCAATAAAAATTCGGGACGTGTTGAAATAGTTTATAACATCGAAGTTACGAGCTATACACATGACTCACATAAGGGATTGGATTGGCAGTTTGACTATTCAGATCTTTTCAAGTCATTTAAAGTCCCTATCAGTGACTATGTCAGTAACTCAGACATTCCTGAGCATTTATTGTCGGGAGATGAGGATCCCACTCCTTCTCCAACATCGAGTGCTCAAACGTCTGATGCTAGGAATATTGTCGATACTGATGTTGTCCCCCCTATCGAGTCACAACTACCTCAAGATGATATACCTCTAGAGAGTGAAGATCCTGAAATTGCTTCTCAAAGGATTATGGATGATGTTCTTACTCCTCTGAGACAATTAAGGATATCAACTACTAATGAAGGTATACCACCTTTGGAGGAAATTGGTGCCAACTTACAGGATGATATTCCAGTTGAACCTGTTACTTCAACAAGAATTAATAGGAGTCATCCAATTGATAATATCATCGGTGATCCAAATTCTCCTGTTCTGACTCGAAATCAATCTAAAGCTAGTACATCCTCTCATTCAAGCTTGTATGCTGAAATGAACGAGACAGGGATCTCAAATCTATGTCTATATTCATGCTTTATCTCACAAATTGAACCTAAGAATGTTCAGATAGCTTTGAAGGAAAATTCGTGGGTCGAAGCAATGCAGGAAGAACTGTCTCAGTTCACAAAATTGCAAGTTTGGGAGTTGGTTGACTTACCTGTTGGAGAATATCCAATTGGAACTAGATGGGTATTTAAGTGCAAGAAAGACGATCGAGGAATCGTAATTCGCAATAAAGCTCGTCTAGTTGTCCAAGGTTTCAATCAACAAGAGGGGATTGATTACAATGAAGTGTTTGCGCCTGTGGCTAGGCTTGAAGCAATTAGGTTATTCTTAGCATTTGCAGCCTCAAAGAAAATAAAAGTATTTCAGCTGGATGTTAAAAGTGCCTTCTTGTATGGAAAAGTCAAAGAAACGGTGTATGTTTCTCAACCACCTGGATTTACTGATCCAAAGTATCCAGATAGAGTATATCGTCTCGATAAGGCTCTATATGGATTACATCAAGCTCCGAGAGCGTGGTATGAGACACTGTCCACTTATCTTCTTGAGAATGGATTCACAAGAGGAAGAATTGACAGTACACTCTTTGTAAAATGGAAAAGAAGAGACTTTCTACTTGTTCAAGTGTATGTTGACGATATCATCTTTGGGTCATCTGATGAAAGGATGTGTAGTGAATTTGAAAAGGTTATGAAGAACAAGTTTGAAATGTCAGCGATGGGTGAATTGACATTTTTCTTAGGATTGCAAGTCGATCAAAAGAAAGATGGATATTTCATTCATCAGACTAAGTATACGAATGAGCTTCTAGAACGATTCAAAATGGAAGAATCTAGAATTTTTCATACTCCCATTCCAGAAGCTCATGGTATTGGGCCAGATACATCGAGTGATAGAGATGTGGATCCTACTCTTTATAGGGCCATGATTGGATCACTAATGTATCTTATAGCATCAAGGCCTGATATAATGTTTGCAGTATGTGTCTGCGCAAGATATCAAGCTACTCCTAAAGAATCTCACATGCAAGCTGTAAAACGAATTCTTCGTTACCTCAAAGGGAAACCGAAGCTGGGACTTTGGTATCCGATTGATGGAGACTTAGATTTTGTGGCTTACACTGATTCTGATTACGGAGGATGCAATCAGAATAGAAAGTCTACAACCGGTGGATGTCAATTCCTAGGAGGTAGACTGGTTTCTTGGCAATGCAAGAAGCAAACATCAGTAGCCATTTCTACATGTGAAGCTGAGTATGTTGCAGCTGGCAGCTGTTGTTCCCAAGTTCTGTGAATACAACAACAATTGCTTGATTATGGGTTGAGTATAACAAATACTCCTATGATGATTGATAATGAATCAACGATCTCAATAACCAATAATCCGGTAAAGCACAGTAAAACTAAACATATTGATATTCGACATCACTTCATTAGAGACTGTGCTGAGAAGAACCTGATAAAGTTAGCTAAGGTTCCATCTGTGGATAATTTAGCAGACTTATACACTAAAGCGTTCGACAGAGCTCGATTCGAGAAATTGGTGCAACTAAATGGAATGAGAAATCCAGAGGATTAGTCTTCCATAGAGTTGATTTGTAATAATTAGTAGTTTATATATTATTAGTTTATGCTTATCTTAAAAAAAAAAAAAAAAAAAAGAAAAGGGGGTAAGGCATATGGCATTCATTTGCTTGTTACCGTTGGGGAATCGCCTCCGATACAGGTTAAGTCTTTATCAACTGGGAAATGATAGTGAATTAGAGGAATTGGCTTAATAAATGTAGGTAAAAGTCTTAAGTTAGATGTGTTAGTAGATTCAAATTTGTTACATGAACTTTACATCTTTAAAACCAGGCCTTCACTTATCTTTATTTTAGTATACTCCTCTCTCCACACGATATAATCTGCTTAAAAAAAAAAAACTTTAGATCTAAACAGCTTCAGTATATGATGTACTGGTAGGCAATTTCTGCTTTGATTTCTGAGCATATAATAAGCTATAAATCTTCTGTGTGTTATCTCGTGTGATTTACTATATGACGTATGACATAAGTCTTAATTGATGAAAGATAGTCTGACCATACACTGTTATCAAGAAACTATGAAAATATGTCAAGACAAATAATAAGAATTATGGCTATTAGTGAAATTACTGGTGTCTTTATTGTACTAAGTACAGACCTGACTCCTTTACTTTTGCCAATAGTTTCAAGCTTGGTTTGTCTATACTAAGGGATCTTCTGTTGTACTAAGTACAGATCTAGAACCACTAGTATCTACAAAACGAGTTTGATATTTGTCACATTTTAAATTTACTCTAGGGTATGTCATATGCTTCGCAAAGAACATTATTTAGTGACCTCTACCTTGAAAGAAAAAGATACGGTGTTATGTGTTATCCTTGATTTCTCAGTATGTCATTTTTGAATCACATTAGGTAATACACATACAAACAATAAAAGGTTTGCTTGGAAATCAGTGTAGACTTTGTTTATATGGATTATAATACCGGTAATCAGCCTGAACTGTCTATGATATTTAAATCACTTCATTTTGATGTGAATATTATATTCTGTGGAAATAGGTAACCAAGTTATACTTTTATAAATATAAGTTGATAAATGGTTAAGTTGTGAGTTCTTATGTAACTTATTGTGAATTTCATAAGGTATGCATACTAACAATCTTCTTAGACTTTTTACTCATCTTTTGGTTCAGCTGTTTCCTTCTGATATGATCCCACTGTCGATAAATTTCTTAATGCCCTCGATTAGAATTTAATTTACTTTATTTTATTGTAATTTTATTTTAGTCAAAGTGTTTCATTAATACAAGGGTACTCGATACCAATGTTTATTATGAATCATTGTACGTTTATTTATTTCATTTTATCTTATTTCTTCTTTTTATTATTTTTATTATTTTTATTATTATTTTTATTTTATTTTATTTATGTTTCTCGTTCGTATTGTCGCATGATTGTTTCACAAGTGAAAAATATTTTATTTTAGACTTGTTCGCTATCCCATAAGAAAAACGAGTGAAAGATCCTCAGATTTTAGACTCGTACACAATTTGGACTTAAAAAATGACGTTTTGTAATTAAAATGTAATTTTTAGACAAAAATTGCGAGCCGAGAACAGTGTTGCGATCTGAGATTGGGCTGCGAGCTGAACTCAACTCTGCGAGTTGAGTTCTGTGAGCCGAGTCCATGGGTATATAAAGGGCTGCGAGTTCACAAGATAACAGTCCTGCGAATTCACTTTCCCTTGCGAACCCACACACACTGCGAACCGAGACTTATTTTCAAAATTTTGTGTTTGTGGATCGGATTTTTCACCCCGTAGATATTATACACTTTCTCGTTGTGATCATTTCTAGGTAAAAATCAATGAATTTCACCGCATATTTTGACCAAAATCAGCATTTTCATAAAAACTTGAGTTTTGAATTCAAACTGTTCATGCTGCGAGTTGAGATCCAGACTCAACTCGCAGCCCGCTCCTGCGAGTCCAACTTGCGAGTTGACTTGCGAGTCCAACCTGCGAGTTGAACTTGCGAGTTGAACTCTGCGAGTTGAACTTACGAGTTGAACTCTGCGAGTTGAACCTGCGAGTTGAACTTGCGAGTTGAATTCTGCGAGTTGACTTTTGTTGACTCTTGCGAGCTGACTTGAACTCTGCGAGTTGAATTCTGCGAGTTGGCTTCTGTTGACTCTGCGAGCTGACATTTGAAAATTTTGAATTTTGAATTTTGAATTTACGAATTCTCGATTAATTAACTAATTAAGCGTTTATAAGTTAAAATTAATATACGGTTAGATGTGTCGACTTAAATGTAAACACATAAAATCGTATACTTTATATATAAGACTTATGACTTTCCGTAATAAGTAATATATTTGTGTAGCAGGTTAATTTGAAAGTTAGACTTATTGATTTAGTATATGTTGAACAACTATAATTGATAATTAAGTTTCACGACTTAATAGTTCAATTAGAAGTTGTAGATCATATAAGTTTATCAATATTTGTTAATCTAATTATCTAACATTTGTGTAATTTGTGATATTACAGATATGGCTAGACTTTTCGCTGCTCATCACAACGTGGTTGTTGATCTAGATATCAATGCACGAGGTGCATCCAGGGTTGCTCGGATTCTTACTTTTCTGAGTCGATCAAGGATTCAGTTTGCCATTACCGAGTCACCTGCTCTTTCACAAGACATACTTACCCAGTTCTGGACGAATATAGTATATGACACATCAGTGAATCCTCCGGTCATCCAGACAAGGATTAATGATCGTCAGGTTATCTTCTCTGCCTCTGATCTTAGAAATATATTACAGTTGGGCACTGTAGAGCAAGAAGACGGACCTACTGAGTTTCCGTCAGATTTTATTGAGGGAGCTCTAGGACGAATGGGGTATGTTGGACCCAAGAGAGGCCGTCAGTTCTTGAACGCGCTCGTTTTCGGTGAATGGAGATTCTTATGGCATGTCCTTGTGACTATCTTTGGACCGAAAAAGGGAGGATACGATGAGTTAAGCTCTTCTCTCCTATCCGCTTTACTGTCACTGGTTTATAACAAACCATACAGCTTTTCAGATTACATCTTTGGGGAGATTGTACGCCAAATTTTGGGGGGAGTTAGATCGCAGTTTATGATCTATCCTCGATTTTGCATACTGATTATTAGGGCCTCTATCCCTGATCTGCCGGATTTTCAAGCGGATCTGAAGGTTGATACCATTGGGTTACGGGCATATAATGCGATGTTTATGCAAACCTCTCGCAGATTCGAGATGCAACCACAGCTGACAGAGTTGTTTGGATTTTTGGTTAATCCCGAGTATATTTCGCCACCAAACAATGGTTGGATTGATGTTAATGTGGTTGCAGCTGTGCCTGCACCACAAGAGCTGATAGAGGAGGTTCTAATTCAGGCAAATCAGCAAGAGCCACAAGTTAATGCTGAAGTTGCTGCTGAAGTAGTGCAACAAGTTTTGGCTGAAAATGATGATGCAAATGATCCTATCTTGCAGGATGTGGATCAATATATTGTTGAGCCACCACGGGTTGAAGAGGACACTGATCAGGTCTTTAAAGATATAGATCAATTCTTGGCTGCAGGTCCGAGTACCTCTGGTACACCTCTACCTACTGAGGCATCTGATGCTGTTGGGCCATCGGGCAGAGATGGAGAAGCTGCTTCGACTTCTGAATCTGAGTCTGATGATGATGATGAGACTGGACCACTAGGGTTTGTCTCCGGTATCCCTGAAGGTATGATTCGTCAAGGATCAAAATTGATTATGGATCCGGCATTGAAGTTAAAGAGGAAAGCCGTTGATCAGGATCCTGATTTTGTTCTTGTCGAAGAAGATGAGGATGAAGAAGAAGAGGAGGAGGTGCTGATTACTCGACCTCGCAAGCTGCTCAGACAAACAGCTTCAACCTCTGCAGCTCATCTACAATCAAGTTCTACGCCCTCAGAGGCTGAAATGATTGCTGCTTTGGTTCGCCCGTCTTCGCATCCAACCACCAAATCTAGCAGGGTTGCAGCGCGTCTATTAACCGATGTTGCTACCGAGATAGCGAAGAAAATGCAACCGCCTGCTCTCACACCACCAACCACAACTTCTGGTGCTCCATCCACCTCACCTATGACTGATGCTGAACGCATTACACAATTGGAGTCTAGGGTTAGAGAATTGCAAGTAGTGGCTAACACTTTTGCTAATCAGCTTCTACAACTGTACGACAATGTCACTACACAGAACAATGCTTACTCATTGCTACTCAAGACCAACAGCACTCTGGTAGATGACGTGGCTGAAAAGCAACGACAACTCGATCGTCTCTCTCGTCGTATTACATACTTAGAACAGAACCAGCCATCTCAAGGGGAGAAAGCTGCAATTGAGAAGGCTACATTTGAAGAAGTTTGTAAAGAGGATGAGCTGGCTAAGAAGAGCCGAGATGATGAAGACAATGATCCCGCAGCTAGAAAAGAAAGTGAGCTGGCTGGTCCTTCAACGACTGGTCAGCAGACTACATTTCAGGGGGAGTGTGCTGAAGCAAGTGGTAGTGGAGCTGGTGCTGGTGCTGCGAAGGGTGGAGCTGAAGAAGGTGACACTTGTATTAATATAGACTGATTGTAATTATTAATACATTGTAACTTTGAATCATTTTGTAATATAATTCTGTAATTAAGATGTCCTATTACAAGCTAGATCTGTTGTCATAATAACATGTCCCAACAGACTCCCCTTTGACAATAGCTCTTGCGTCGTTATCTTCAACTTTGTCCTTGGTCTTTACTTGTAAATTCTACTGCCCATATGAATCTTCATTCTAACACAAGTCTTCACCATCATTTGATAATCTCTTGCAAGATCACCCCATGCTTCAGTCGTCAAGATCCTGTTTTCGTTTAACTTCAACAGGTCCTTCTTCGACAGATTCATCAGGTGTCGATGGTCATAGACTGTCAGAATTACTCTTTCTCCTCCTTCAACTTCATCGTCAGCTTCAATCATGACAGCTTCACCAGTCTCTGTGTCCACGTGCCAATTCAGAAGATTTCCCAGAATATTCTGTGGCATTGTCTTCAGCGGTATCTGCTGTACACACTTGACAGCTGGATAAGTCTTTTTCCTTAATCTTCTTCCAGTTCTTTGACTGCGTTCCTGTAATGTGATCGTCTTTCCGACTCTTGGCTTTATCTTTTCAAACTTCAGTGATCTACCCTCAGTTCGAATGATTCTCTCAACATAGTTTGCGTAAGGATCATTGCTGGGATTTATCAACTCTAAGCTTGCCATGTCTCGGATTTCAAATCGAGGAAGCGAACTAAAGACTTTAAGCTTCTTATCAAGATATTGAACTCCGTCAAACCTTTTGATAGCAAAAAGTTTTAGCTCAGAGTCATAATACCATCCGATGATTCCCTTTCTCGGTAATTTATTTCCAGTAATATCCACCTCAGAAATCCCAATCTTTTGCTTTTTCCTTTTCAAAGGTCTAAACATTGCATTGTTTCTTAGTCTTTCAGGAAGTTCATCTTCAGATTCAGAACTAGTTGATTCATCTAGATTTTCATCTAAATCAACAACTCTTTCTCCATCTTCGTCCTGAATAATTACCTTTGTTGTTGATGGGCTTACGATGTGTTCATCGATATTTGCATCAGGATCTACATTATCGTCTAGCACAACGTCGATACTAATACTGGAAGTCCAGTCTTCAGGAGGCATAAACTCTCCTTCTTCTAGGTCAAAATCAATGTCCTCGTCTATTTCATCTGGCATATCACCTTCAGAATCAGATAAGTTCAACATTTCCAGACCTATAGAAATACATACACAAGTAATCATTAATATCATAAATCCTTTCATTGATTTCCTTGAATCAATCTAAGAATTTCCTTATTAATTTCTTTGTGTATTAAAAATACATTATATATACTTATAAATCTTTCATCGATTATCATAATCAATCTAAGATTTCAAAAGCCTTATAATATACAAACATTCATAAATTATAGAATTTAAACATTAACGTATTACACATTCAAGTTCAAAAATCTTAATTTAACAATTATATTACAATACAAAATGTTGTTTCAACAGGCTTCACCTTCTTCAGCAGCTTCACCACCAACACCTGACTCCCCTTGAATATTAGCTTGCTGACTTGTCATAGAGGGACCAGCCAGCTCACTATCTTTCTGAGCTTCCCTTTCATCCTCTCTTTAGAACTCCTGAAATACTAATATCTCCCCTTGAACTGGCTTGTCCCGGAGAAGATGTGTAACCAGGCGATCAAGTCTGTCAATCTGCCTTTGCTGACGAGCTACATCATCTACCAAATTGTGATTGATCTTGAGCAGCAATGAGTAGGCTTTAGATTTTTCGGTCAAATTTTGAGCTAGAGTGGTGGTGTTAGATTCCAACTCCCGAACCCTAGACTCTAAACTGATAATTCGTTCAGAATCGGTCACAGGTGCAGAAGAAGGAGCAGCAATAGCAACTGGTGGAGGCGTGGGAGCAGGAGGTTGCAGCTTCTGAGCTATCTCGGTAGCTACATTTGTCAGAAGGCGTGCTGCAACTCTGTTAGACTTGGTGGATGGATGCGAAGAAGGTTTGATCAAAGCAGCAATCATATCAGCCTCTGAGGGCGATGAACGTGATTGTGTAGGTGTTGCAGAGATGGAAGTTGTTTGCTTGGACAGCTTGCTAGGTCGAGAGATAAGCCTCTCCTCCTCTTCTTCTTCATCTTCATCTTCTTCGACAAGAACGAAGTCAGGATCCTGGTAAGCTGCTTTCCTTTTCATCTTGAGTGCCGGATCCATTATCAACTTTGATCCCTGACGAATCATTCCTGCTGGTATCCCGGAGATAGACCCAGATGGCCCAGTCTCATTATCATCATCATCGGAATCAGACTCAGAAGCAAAAGCAGCTTCTCCATCTCGTCCCGATGGTCCAGTAGCACCTGATGGGTCAGCAGTGTGCGGTGGTTCAGCAACTAGAGTCGGTCCGGATGTGCTCGGACCCTCAGCTAAATCTTGATCTATATCCCTTAGGATCGGATCATTTGCATCATCATGTTGCACCAGCACTTGTTGTACCACTTCAGCAACAACTTCATCATTTATTTCATGGCCAGGTTGATTCGCTTGCTCTAACACTTCCTCAATCAATTCTTGTGGCTCAGGGGCACCCTCGGCCACATCAATATCAAGCCAACCATTATTCGGTGGCGTCACATACTCCGGATTAATCAAAAATCCAAACAGCTCGGTTAGCTGGGGCTGCATCTCGAATCTGCGAGAGGTTTGCATGAACATTGCATTATATGCCCGTAGCCCAATAGTATCAACCTTCAGATCTGCTTGAAGAACCGGCAGATCAGGGATAGAGGCCCTAATGATCATCATACATAATCTCGGGTAGATCATGAATTGGGATCTAACACCCCCCAAGATTTGTCGAACAATTTCCCCAAAGATATAGTCTGAGAAACTGTATGGTTTATTGTAAACCAGTGGCAGTACAGTCGATAATAGAGAAGTGCTCAGCTCATCATACCCTCCTTTCTTAGGGCCAAATATCGTGACCAAGACATGGAGTAGAAATCTCCATTCGCCGAATACCAGCGCCTTGAGGAACTGACACCCTCTCATTGGACCGACATATCCCATTCGTGTCAAAGCACCCTCTACAAAGTCTGAAGGAAACACAGTGGGTCCATCTTCTTGCTCAATAGTGCCCAACTGTAATATATTGCGAAGATCAAATGCAGAGAAGATGATCGGGCGATCATTAATCCTTGTCCGAATGACTGGAGGATTCACAGCTGTATCATATACTATATTAGCCTAGAACTGGGTGAGTATTTCCTTGGACAGTGCAGGCGACTCGGTGATGGCATATCTAATCCTTGATCGTGCCAGAAATGAGAGAATCCGAGCAACTCTAGATGCTCCACGAGCGGTGATGTCCAAATCCACAAGTACATTGTGGTGAGCAGCAAATTGTCAAGCCATTTCTGTAATATCAAAAATCACACAAATGTCAGACAATTAGTTTAACATATATTGATAAACTTATATAATCTACAACTCGTAATTGAACTATTAAGTTCTAGAACTTAATTATCAATTATAGTCGTTAATTATATATAACATCAATAAGTCTAACCCTTTTACTGAACCTGTTACACGAAGTCGCAAGTTGTAACATAAAATATAACTTATTACTAGGAGTCATAAGTCTTATATAGTAAGTATACGGTTTTACGTGTTCACATTTAAGTCGACACGACTAACCGTAGACCATTTTAACTTATAAACACTTAATTAGGTAATTAATCGAGAATTCGTAAATTAAAATTAAGAATTCAACTCGCAAAACAAGTCAACTCGCAAGGTTAACAAGTCAACTCGCAGAGTTCAACTCGCAAGTCAACAAGTCAACTCGCAGAGTTCAACTCGCACGTCAACAAGTCAACCCGCAAGTTTCAACTCGCAAGTCTGGTCTGCGAGTTGAGTTGGATCTCAACTCGCAGGATGAACTGCTATATGATTGTAACAATCAAAATTTAATTTTAGCAAGTTTTAAGATAATCAGATCATGATATAATATTTGTAATGTTCCGATTAACATAAACCCTGAGGTTTCTTGTTAGTTTGAACATTAAATTAATGATTTTCATAATTTCTAAAACAAAACCCTCATTTTTATAAAAATGTTGATTCTGAGTTAACTATACGGTGAAATTTCGCGATGTATACCTCAAAATGTTCGCGTTGTAAAAGTGAGTAAGATATATGAAATCAAAAACGTCTTTCACGAAGGAAAATTCACAGTAAAATTGCAAGTTTAAGTCTCGGTTCGCAAGTGGATTTGGGTTCGCAAAGAAATATGAGTTCGCAGGACTATTATCTGGTGAACTCGCAGCCTTTATATACCCCGTGGACTCGGCTCGCAAGTTCTGCTCAACTCGCAGAGCAAGTTCAGCTCGCAGCTCAGGTCAACTCGCTGAGTTGACCAAAATTTTATATAATTTTATTTTAAAAATTATATTTTAATTCCATAAAATAAACAAGTCTAAAATAATTAATATTTTTCACTTGTGATGTAACACTGCGATAATTCGAACAACAAACAACTAAACCTAAAATAAAATAAAATAAGATTAATTAAAGTGATAAAAATACGAATAAATGCATAAAATAAAATAAAATAAAATAAATAACACGACAATGATTCATAATAAACATTGGTATCAAGTACCCTTGTATTAATGAAACAAATAGACGAAAAATAAAATACAATAAAATAAAATAAAGACATCCTAATCGAGGGCGTTAAGAAATTATCGACAGCGGGATCATATTAGAAGGAAACAGCTGAACCAATTGATGAGTAAAAATTCTAAGAAGATTGTTAGTATGCATACCTCATGAAATTCACAATAAGTTACAGAAAATCTCACAACTTAACCATTTATCAACTTGTATTTATAAAAGTATAACTTGATTACCTATCTCCACAGAATATAACATACACATCAAAATGAAGTGATTAATTATCACAGACAGTTCAAGATGATTACCGGTATTATTATCCATAGAAACAAAGTCTACACTGATTTCCAAGCAAACCTTTTTATTGTTTGTATGTGTATTACCTAATGTAATCCAAAATATGACATACTGAGAAATCTAGTAGGACACGTAACACTGTATCTTTCACATTCAAGGTAGAGGTCACTAAATGATGTTCTTTTCGAAGCATATAACATATCCTTGAGTGAATTTAAAATGTGACAAACATCAAACCTGGTTTGTAGATACTAGTGGTTCTAGTTCTGTACTTAGTACAACAGAAGATCCCTTAGTATAAACAGAACAAGCTTGAAACCATTGGCAAAACTAAAGGAGTCAGGTCTGTACTTAGTACAATAAAGACACCAGTAGTTTTACTAATAGCCTTAATTCTTATTATTTGTCTTGACATATTTTCATAGATTCTTGATTACAGTGTATGGTCAGACTATCTTTCATCAATTAAGACTTATGTCATCGTCATACAGCAAATCACACTAGACAACACATAGAAGAGTTATTGCTTATTAAATGCTCAGAAATCATAGCAGAGTTTGCCTACCAGTACATCATATAATGAAGCTGTCTAGATTTAACTTTTTAAGCAAATTATAAAGTGTGGAGAGGTGTGTATACTAAAATAAAGATAAGTAAAGGTCTGGTGTAAGAGATGTAGAATTGATGTAACTTACTAGAATCTACTAACACATCTAACTAGGACTTTCACTTACAATTATTAAGCTGATTCCTCTAATTTACTATCATTTCCCTGCAGATAAAGACTTAACCCTTAATCGGAGGCGATTCCCCTTAGGTAACAATGTTGATACATCTTAGTGTGTCTGTCAGTTGGTCGAGTCTGTAATGTGTTTGTAAATGTAATAGACTTGTTAAGTTTACATTTTCTGTGTTCTGCGACACAAGGCTTGTGTCGTATGAGTTGTAGTTGCGACACAGTGTTTGTGTCGCAATAGTGATCTCTACGACACAAGGCTTGTGTCGCATAAGTCTGCCAGTTTGTTTAGTATAAATATCAAAGTTAGAGATATTTAGGGCAAGACTTTCACACACACTTTATTCTCTGTATTTTGGCTGCTACATTGATTGAGAGAGAATATTTGGGTATTTGGGAATATAAAGTATTATTTATTGCATTTGTTCCACTTTGTTTTTGCTTTATATTCTTGTGATTGTCTCCTCCATATGATTTGATTAAAAGATCCATCAAGTGGGATCAACAATTGGTATCAGAGCCATAATCATTGATTTTGGTGGTATCAAATCGTTTTGGTAAGTTTTTAATCCTTATTTTGATCATTTAATTTTTTTTTGGTGTTTGATCTTCATTGTAAAGTGTTTTGAAGCTGAAACTTGAAGTTTTTAAGCCTAAAAAACTAAGCTTTTACGAAGTTTTTCATTAAAAAATCATTAGTTTTCAAAATATTTCGTTTTTGAGTTTTCTGGGGTCTGACAGCGCCGTTTTGCAACACAAGCCTGCGACATAAATTTGTGTCGCTAATAGGGTTTTAGCGACCTTAACATTTGCGACATAAAGTTGCGACATACTTGTTTTGCGACACAAGGTCTGCGCCACAGATATCTTGCGACACAATATATTGTGTCGCTGTAAGATCTTCTGCGACACAAGCTGCGACACAACGGTTGTGTCGCTGACTCCAGTTTTAGAAACCTTTTGAAAAGTCTTTCGAGCCCGTTACGATGATGTCTTCTGCATCAGCATCTATTCAACAAGTTGGGGCTTTGTTCAAACATAATAGTGAGGTGGGTTCAACAAATAAACCACCTATGTATACAAATGGAATGAATTACTCGGATTGGCGTCAGAGATTTGAAGCATTTGTATCTTTCAACGATCCTGAAATGATAATTTATATGGAAGAAAGATATGAACGCCCCCGGGAGGACCGGTATCTTTGATGGACCTATTCCTGAAAAATCCATTAAGTCTATGACTCCTGAGGAACGTAAGGCTTTTGACACTGAAAAGAAGACTTACTCTGCTATTACCATGGCTTTACCTCAACAGATTCTCCGACAACTTCGCCACCACAAAACTGCGTATGATTTATGGATTGCTTTTGAAAAGAAATGTGGTGGCAGTGATCAGTACAAACGGAACAAACTGGATCTAGTCAAGAAACAGTTTGAAGTCTTTGACATGCTGCCTACTGAATCTCTTGAAGATATGTGCAGTAGATATTCACAGCTTGTTAGTGAATTAGTCGAGGGAGGTGTAAATCTCGACAAAACTGATGTTAACAAGAAGCTTTTGGGTTCCTTACCCAAAAAGTGGAATACACGAGTGCTGCTGATGGAAAAAGATGAAGACATTATGGACATGGAGCTAGATGATTTGGTTGGACAGATTGCTGCTGATCTCTTAGATATGCAGAAAAAGGAAACCAAAGCTACTGCACACCTTCAGAACCCGAAGTTAAATGGTGTGGATGTTCCTGCTGCAGTGACTCAAGCTGCTAGTTCTGCATTTTTCTCTAGAGGTTCTGGTAGTTCTGGTGCTCCAAGTACATCTGGTGGATTTGGATATTCTTCCATCAACTCTTCAAGTGGGAGTGGTGCTTATTCAAACTTCAAATGTGCACCTCCTGCAGTTGCTGAAGAACATGCAGCTGTCTTTACAGCTTTCTTGTCGGCTTATGATGACTTCCTATCCAACAAGAACAGCACTGTGGATCTGACTGAAGAAGATTTCAGTCAAATTGATCAAGAAGAGCTTGAGCGTATGGACTTGAAGTGGAGCATGGCTATGCTCACAAGAAGAGTCAAGAACTTCTTGAAGAAAACTGGAAGGAAAAATGTCACTGATTCAGAAGAGAGGGGTCTGGGTTTTAACAAGAGCAAGGTGAAATGCTACCAGTGTCGTAACTATGGACACTTTGCTCGTGAATGTGACCGCAAGAAGAACCCACCTTCTGGCCTATCTAAACCTTCTCAGTACAACTCAACTGATAAGACCAAAAATGATGAGAAGGCAATGGTTTCCGCTGCACTACTGCTTTCTAACAATGCTTGGGAATGGTCTGATCCAGATGACGATGATGCTGAAAAGGCATTGATGGCTGAGGTGCATGAGGTAGATGACGAACCTTTATCTTGTATTTCGTGCATTAAATTGACTAACCAACTAAACAGGTATAGAGAGGATACCAAACGCCTTACCACTGTTATTGAAAATTTAAATGAAACAAATGACATGTTAAGAAACAGTGATAAGGCAAGTGGTTTAAAGTTAAAAGCTATTTTAGAAGAGAAAAAGGAATTGAAAGCTAAAATTTTTTAACAACAAGATGAAATTGGTAGCTATGTTGATGTACTATCATCTGTTAAAAAAGAACTTGTTGAGTCTCAAACTGAGGTTCTAAATTTAAAGAAAAAGCTTTCAAACTTTTCGGTCTCCTCTCTAGTCTTTGATGAAATCCTACAGGCACAGAGGACCGATACCAAAAGTAAGGCAGGACTTGGTTTTCATCAAGTTCCACCTCCTAAGGATTATCTTCCCATGCCTGTTAGGGATAATGTTAATGACTTAATGCCTATCTTTACAAAGATAGATGTTAAACCCGTCAAACCTGCTGTTAGCATCAAAATAAGTAAGCATGAGCTAGTTAAGGCTGAAACTGTCTTCATTGCATCCAAACAACCTGAAACTAGTAGGCCCGAGCCAGTTAGGGCTAATACTAGTGAGTCGGAAACAAGTAAGACTCAAAAGGTTGAGAAAGTTAAACCTATTAAGGCCAAGATTCATCAGACTGAACTTATTAGGTCTGAAAATATAGTTGAGCCTAAATTAGGAAAGACTCTTTCTGTGCTTCCTCGTATTATTGAAGAGGAAATTGAAATTGAGGATATAACTGATCAAGAGTATCGACCAGTTAAGAAAAACGTCAAGCCTGAAAATCATATAATTACTATCGAACAAAATGAACAGGCTATAACAAAAATAAAAGGTAAAGCTATGGCTGAACCTCAAAATAAGATTGTTTCTAAAACAACTATATTAAATAAATCTTCTAAAAACTCTTCTAAAGCATCTCTTGCTGAATGCTCACGCAAATGTGACTGTTCAACACATGCTTCTTTTGGTCGAGCTCATCGGTTTATTCCTCAATCTCAATCAAGTGTTGAGCATCGATCCTGCTTCTACTGCAAGAAGCAAGGTCATTTGATAAATGTTTGTCCCGTGCTTGCGAAGAAACAGTATGGGAAACAGGTTTCGCGAGCCTCAAAATTTAAGATCCTTCAAAGAAGTCTATTGCAATGAAAGGCTCAAAGACTCCTGTCCCAGTTGTCAAAGTCAACAAAGTTGAGCAAAATACTTTGCAAAACTTGAAGCTCAAAGTTGTTGACTCGCAAGCATCCAAACCAAAGCAGGTTTGGAAGATTAAAGAATCTTGCAAAGATTCTACATCCGACAATACCTCATCAGTAAAACATTCTAAACTTTTTGAAAACAAAGTTTTGACTGATGTGGTCATTGTTGATGATGTTACTGGTATAACACCCCTTTAATTATCTCAGCGTTAAATTAGTCACTTGACTCGGAAGCGATGGATAAAAGATAATATTATATATTATATTACAAAATGACTATAAATTTTTCGCGAGTTTACAATAATTATAATATTTCTGAAACAAAACATATTCTGTTGTTCTTCAAAATCTACATACATATTAACTATCAAAACGTAAACATATTTATCAGAGAATGAGCGCATGTCAAACATTCCTTCCACAGCCCATCTTCCTGCCCAACCCACAAAAGATAAACATAACCTGCAGGAAGGGAAATGGTGGGATTAGCACAAAGCTAAGTGAATGAATGTACAACCAATAATTCAATTTAGCATAACAATCTATTTACATTTAACACAGTAAACACATAAACTCAAGAGGATCGGTGGTTACTGAGGAACCCTACAGCCGCGGTGGCCCACAGTAACACTTACCACAATCTGTATAGGCCTATACAGAATAGACCGATAACTTGGCACTACAACACAACAACACAATTTCCAGCGACAACACATGTATCTGGAACCTGTGTTGAACACAGTAGTAACCAAGTCCAATCGCAATTGACCTCTGAATAACACAGATGCCCGAAGGCCACAAATATAGCAAGCAGATATTCACAATTATAATTCAGACTAAACAGTCTATCAAGTCTACGTTACTTGTTGTAACCACATCATTACAACTAACTCAAATTATGAGTTGCAGATCCACTCACCTGTCTGCTACCGTCCACCTCTCAGAATTCTTATATTACTGAGTCTTTGACTGATCTGAGAATACAACAGATAATGAGTTAGTAACTCATCTTGTGATCGTATAACATATCTCAATGCATATTATCCAGATAATAAACAATTATCAAGTTACAATTTATCTGTTATAACCGCTCTACAACTATCAATTATATCAAGTTATAAAAAATTGCTTATTTAATTATTTACTCAATTAACCAAATTTCGAATCATTATTATAACATATTTAATCAAACAGGTGACCCCTGTATTCAAGGAATAATAAAAGTGCGATCCGCAGTTAAAAAAGAATCTTTCAATTTTTGGTCGCTAAAAGTATAACCTTTTACTTATGCATTTTTAAAATTTGCAGAAAAAGACAAAAATCTCAGTTCGCAGCTCAGAAACTCAGTTCGCAGGAACTGGGTTCGCAGTGCAGGAACTCAGTTCGCAGGAACTGGGTTCGCAGCTCAGAAACTCAGTTCGCAGGAACTGGGTTCGCAGTGCAGGAACTCAGTTCGCTGGACGAACTGCGAACTGAACCGCTGCTACCCAAAAAAAACGAACTATTTTTCATCCAACACAAAATTTCGGTTTCCTAATCATCTAACAAGTTTTCCTACATCTCTAATACATCAAGTAGCATCAAATAACATCTTACAAGCTTCAATTACACACCTAATCAAGGATTTGACCACATTTCAAGTTTATATCCTAAAATAGAAAAATGCTTACAATAAAAACAAGAACAAGATGAAGATGATGATAAGCACAACAAAGAATCACAGTAGCTCGAAATCCCTCTCAATTAAATGTTAATTTGGTGATTTTTTTGAAAGAAATCTTGAAAGAGAATTTGAATAAACAAGTTGGTGAAAAATGAGATGAAATGGAGAAAAGTTGGTGATTTATATCACCTACCAACTCAAATGTTGGTAAATTTTAAATCCCTTGTTTGGCTTATTGTCTGGAACCTGAAAACCGATTGCGAGACAAGTTATTTTATTTTACCGACAACTAATTTAATTTACAACTATTACTAATTTACCTGACACAATTAACTATTCGACATTTATCTAACTTTCCTATCTAATAAACATATTTGAGTAACATAAACTTGTAATTAAATATAGGATGAAGGAAATTACCTAATTACCCCTAAGCCACAAGAGTGGGTGTTACAACTGGAGTACCCAAGACTATAAAGGCTTGGGTCTCCATTTCTAACTAATTTACCTTGTTTGTGGTGCCGCAGCAACCTGAATCTGTAAAGAATAGTAAATGGTATATCGACAGCGGTTGTTCTCGGCACATGACCGGTGATGTTTCCCTTTTATCTGAGGTTCATGCCTACAATGGAGGATATGTGGCCTTCGCTGGTGACAAAGGGGGAGTTATTTCTGGTCAGGGTACGCTTATTAATGGAATGGTAAGCTTTGAGAAGGTGAATTTTGTAGAACAATTGCAACACAATCTTCTCAGTGTCTCTCAAGTGTGCGATAAAAAGTACACTACTACTTTCACAGACACTGAGTGTTACATATTGAAGCCGGGATTTGTAATCCATGAAGAATGGGGTGCTTCTGAGGGCACCTCGGGAGCGAGACACGTATATTCTTGACATGAGTACTGTGGAAACTGCACAGCTCACATGTCTTCTATCTAATGCTCCTGAGAAGGAATCGTTATTATGGCACAGGCGTATGGGACACTTGCACTTTCGCAAGATGAACTACCTGATCAAGAATGATCTAGTGCGAGGTGTCCCTAAGCAATCCTTTGGACTGAATGATCATTGCGTCCCTTGTCAGAAAGGAAAGCAACACAAGAAGTCTCACAGACCGAAGCTGGCCAATTCAACTGAGAAGCCCTTGGAGCTGTTTCACATGGATCTATTCGGGCCAGTCAGAAAGAAGAGTTTGGGAGGAGCTTCGTATTGCCTAGTTGTGACGGATGATTATTCGCGGTTTTCTTGGGTTTATTTTCTGAAGACCAAGGATGAAGTGCCTGAGATTCTCATCTATCTATTCGACAAACTGCAAAATCTTTGTGAGTTGAGAATCAAGAAGATAAGGAGTGATAACGGTACAGAGTTTAAGAACTCGATTATAGAGCTGTACTGTTTGAGCAATGGTATTGAACACCAATTCAGTGCCGCAAGGACTCCACAGCAAAATGGGGTTGCAGAACGTAAGAATAGGACTTTGATTGAGGCTGCACGTACAATGCTATCTGACTCTAAGCTTCCAATCACATTTTGGGCCGAAGCTGTGAATACGGCCTGCTATGTTCTGAATCGGGTGTTAATGGTTAAGAAGAAGAACAAGACATCCTATGAATTTTTCAACAACAGAAAGCCTAATCTACAGTTTCTTGAACCATTTGGCTGCCTATGCACTATTATGCACACCAAGGAACGAATTGCTAAGTTTGGTAAGAATTTGTGAAGGTGTTTTTCTAGGATTCTCTAATAACTCACCAAACAAACGTGTGTATAACTTAGTGACCAAGCGTGTGGAAGAACATTTTGAAGTCACCTTTTTCCATTACACTGACAACCCTCAGGGGAAGGGACATGAATATTTGTTTGACTATCAAACACTGTTTGATTCTTTCAATATTCCTGAGGAAAATGAAGAAGAGGATATAGTGACACTACTTCATGGGCTGGACATCGCTTCTGAAACACCACCCATCTCTGTTCCTCCACCACCTATAGGAACACCAGCAACTGTTCCTGCTGCTACTTGTGAGACTCCACCTCCACTCGTTACTGAGAATGTTCCTGGTCCTACAAATGATGAGGAACAAATGTTTGAGGATTCTGTTCAATCACCTGCATCTGACCTTGAAAATTTACCTGCACTTCAACTCGAACTTGAAGCTGACTCTACAAACCTTGATTCTATCATCGTTCCGGCTGCAATTCTGAGTTCTCGGATCAATGTGTCACATCCAGTTGATGCCATTCTTGGTGATTTAAACAAAGGTGTTTTAACGAGAAGACAAATTGCTGCTGCTGAACAATCTGTGTTGACACCGTCTCCTGTTACCGTCACTGATCCTGTTTGTCTTGCTTCGGAAATTGAAGAATGCTTTCTCTCACAAGTAGAACCGAAGAAGACAGCTGATGCGTTAAAGGATCCATACTGGGTTGAGGCTATGCAGGAAGAGCTTCAACAATTCAACAAGCTGCAAGTATGGACTTTGGTGCCTTTACCCAAGGGTGTTCATCCTATTGGCACTCGTTGGGTATATCGTGTGAAGAAGGATGATCGGGGCGTGGTAATTCACAACAAAGCACGTCTAGTGGTCCAGGGCTTCACTCAAATTGAAGGTTTAGACTACGATGAAGTATTTGCCCCGGTTGCTCGTTTGGAATCCATCCGCATTTTCCTGGCGTACGCTTCATTCAAAGGATTTCGGGTTTACCAGCTTGACGTTAAGAGTGCATTTCTGTATGGTCAAGTGGTTGAAGAGGTCTATGTCAAACAGCCGCCTGGTTTTGAAGACTCTGTTCATCCGAACTACGTCTGCAAGCTGGACAAGGCATTGTATGGTCTTCATCAAGCTCCTAGAGCTTGGTATGAGCGGCTTGCGACTCATCTTCTGAAGAATGGTTTTGTACGAGGAACGATCGACAGTACTTTCTTCATCAAGCATGCAGGGGAGGACTTGTTATTAGTACAGGTTTATGTGGATGACATCATTTTTGGTTCCACCAAAGATGAACTGTGTCGCGACTTCGAGCGGATCATGAAGTCACAATTTGAAATGAGTGCAATGGGGGAGCTGAATTTTTTCTTGGGCGTACAAGTCGAACAATCTGCTAAAGGGATTTACATTCATCAGTCCAAGTACGTCAATGATATGCTTACGCAGTATAACTTGACTGACTGTAAATCCTATGGGACGCCTTTAGAGCTGAATCATCACCTTGGTCCAGCGAAAGATGAAGAGGACTGTCCGGAAAAAGATTACCGATCTATGATTGGTTCTCTGATGTATCTCACTGCATCGCGTCCGGACATTGTCTTTGCAGTCTCTCTCGGTTCCAGGTATCAGGCTAAACCGAAGGTGTCTCACATGAAGGCAGTTACGCGAATCTTCGGTTATCTCAAATGTAGACCAACTCTTGGTCTATGGTATTCTAATGAGAAAACCTTCGCGCTCACTGCTTATTCGGACTCGGATTATGGGGGATGCAATATGGATAAGAAGTCCACTTCTGGTGGATGTCAGTTTCTTGGACCTCGGCTCGTATCATGGCAGTGCAAAAAGCAAACAACTGTTTCTACCTCAACCGCAGAGGCTGAATACATTGCTGCTGCTAGTTGCTGTTCCCAGGTTCTTTGGATACAACACCAGTTGCGCGATTACGGTTTACTCTTAACTATGACTCCTATTCATATAGATAATACTGGTGCTATATGTATTACACGAAATCCTGTCCAACATTCTAAGACCAAACACATAGAAATTAGGTTTTATTTCATTCGTGATTGCTATGAAAAACACCTAATTGATCTGATCCAAATAGATACCCTTAAGCAGAATGCCGACCTGTTCACCAAAGCCTTTTCCCGTGCTCGTTTCGATGAGCTAGTCAACATGATAGGGTTACGTTTCTTTCCCATTCAAAAGTAATATTTGTGACCTTAGTCTCTTATGTTCTTATTATTATTATTAAAAAAAATAAAAAAAATAAAAAAAAAGGTAATGCAATAGCCATTCTTTGTGCTAACTAGCATTAAAGAAAAGCAACGTTGCAACATGTGCAAAAGACGTTCAGTTGTGTCTGTAAACAACTAGGGAGATGATAGTACATTAGGAGACACCCCTCACACGTCAATCTTAAGTTTTATCCTTGATGTATCAGTAGGTTTATCTAGTATATGTTATACATGTCCTTACAAACAACTGTATCATCGCACGATGTATTGGTAGGCATTTTCATACTCTTCTTTGAGCAACTAAGAAATCCTTTAATCTGTGTTTATTCTTTTGTGATGACCAACATATGATGTATGACAATGTGTCTTAATTCTTATGTATCAGCTTGCCATGCTTCTATTAACCTGAGCTTGTATCTGACAACATTTGGGGATTTATGCTGTCTGTTTCCTTTGTTGTACGCTCGTACAGACCTGGTCTCAGTCAGTATACTTTCAAAAAACCAAGCAAACAAAAGTCAAAGCACTTTAAAGTCTTATAAAATCAAAGATACCTCACAAGGTCGCCAAACGGTTTGACCAAGTCTGGTTTTCCTTAAACCTGAATCAAGTTAAGTCGCTTTGTTGTACATCAGTACAGACCTGTCACCGCTGGCTTGATTCTTAAAAATGTTGAATTCAAATACTTTCTCTAAACAATCGAAGTCTTAGGCATGTCTTGATACTAGGAGTATATCTGTGTGGGATTCACGGAAACATACTCACTCTCACAATAAATGCTAAGCTTGAAGTTGAGTGTGTTACATATTTAAGTGGACAAACAATACTGATAATCGTCTTGTTACAGATTGCTTCTCAGGCTTGTTAACTTTGCTTGATAAATTTAAATTTGGACAACTATACTGATAATCGAATTAAAATTTGACATTGTCTTGCGAGTCTGTCTTTCTAATATGATCCCTAAATAGACACCTCTCAAACGTTCTTTTATGTTATTTTTTTATTATATATCTGTTTTTGTTCAATCTCTTTTCTAAGTGTCATAAATAAAAATAATAACTTAACCCTTGATTGACTTCAGCGACACAAGACTTGTGTCGCATATTTGTGTTGCTAACAAAGCGACACAATACTTGTGTCGCATAATCGTGTTGGCAACATAGCGACACAAGACTTGTGTCGCACAATATGCTGATCATCCAGCGACACAAGACTTGTGTCGCAACCTTGTGTCGCTCATTGTGTCCCAGGTATAAATACCCTCGTGTCGCTGTAATTAGTTTCTAATTATCAGCGACACAAAATTTGAAAACTTGCGACACAGTTCGATCCTGCGACACAACAGCCCGACGCAAATTTTTCGAATTTTTTGTGCTTTTCTGTGGATTTATGCTCGTTTCATCGCTTGTTTCGTGTTCTACTTACTCAAACGCATCGATAGGTATCAATATTAAACGTTACTACTTTCTATTTTTGATAACATTCGCATTTTAAGTTTCGATTATTTAGGTTTTGTTTTGTTTTGCAAAATTAACCGACTTAACATGTTAACATGCATGTAAAAGTTATTGAATAACGTTCCTGCTATGCCCCTGAATGTTTGGAACCGATTGCAACTCAAAACCCCCAAAAATTTTACACTGAAAAATCTGGGTTTCATCGTGTTCATCTTTGCGACATAACCTGCGACACAATTGTTGTGTCGCAGGATGTGCCAGTGTTTATGTCGCTGACAGTATGCGACACAACTGTTATGTCGCCATCTTATGTCGCCATGTTATGTTGCGACACAACTCTTATGTCGCCATGTTATGTTGCGACACAACTATTATGTCGCTGATAAATCATTAATTTGATTTAATTGCTAAATTTCGACACAACTCCTTATGCCGCAATGATTTCTAGCGACACAAGGCTTGTGTCGCCAGACATATTAAATTCACAAATGTCAGCTTTTAATTGTTGAATCTAACGGCTTCCAAGTTTATATTGTTTTTACAGCTATGGCAGATATAAATGTGAACGCTTACTTTTAGGAACCGCGACATAATGTCACGGCCTTTCTCGACGACGAAAAAGAATCGGCGGCGCCGTATCGCCCAATGATCGCCTTTCTTCGCCGTTCAAGAATATATCATGCAATCACGGCCTCCACTACTATTTACCGTGATCATGTTACGGATTTCTGGACGCATGCTGTGATTAATTCGGATCTCCCGTATACAAGGCTTATATCTACGGTTCATGATCGTGAAATCATTCTATCTGAACAGATTATTCGGGAGTTCTTTCAGTTTCAAGATGATCCGGAAATGCCGATTGCTTTTGCCAACTCATTTATTGCCGGTGGCATGATTCGGATGGGTTATCCGGGTGTCCCACGCGATCAATATCGCAAGGCTTTTCTCACAAAGGTCTGGCGGTATCTTATGCATATCATGATTTTGTGCTTATCTGGACGTAAAGCTGGCTTCGATGGCATCAGCAATTCTACTGCATCAGCCATGCTTGCCTTGGTCTACAACAAGCCCTATAACTTCTCGGGCTATATCTTTCGCATCATGGTAGATCACGCCCAGGCTGGTGAGGGACAGTGGGCTTTATACCCACGTTTTGTCCAATTATCGATAAATCATTTGCTCCC